>OX456490.1:13047143-13124178 GCA_949748235.1 Platypus cylindrus | reverse complement strand
TAGCGTTTTAAACATACTTCAAAATGCCATGTGAAATGATTACCCTACAATTGGGCCAATGTGGTAATCAAAGTAAGTGATTAAATCAACGAATTATTGTAATAAAATTTTCAGTTTATTTGTTTTCTCTACAGTTGGCTTTGAATTTTGGAAACGACTTTGTACAGAACATGGAATAAATCCTGAAGGAATTCTTGAGGATTTTGCTGTGGAAGGTATAAAGTTCCAATTTTACTATATAATTGTTTAATATATTATGCCAGCAACAGTTTAATTAATTTTAGTTTATATTTAATGAATATTGCATATATAATGTATTTAAGGCATTGATAGAAAGGATGTGTTTTTTTACCAAGCTGATGATGAACATTACATTCCCAGGGCAGTATTAATGGATTTAGAGCCAAGAGTAATTAATACAATTCTTAATTCATCTTACTCTAAACTGTATAATCAGGAGAATGTATTTTTATCCAAAAATGGAGGTGGTGCCGGTATGGTATTTAATTAGAATCATTGCAGTGTCATGTATTTTTATGAAAATTATAATATTTATACAACTAGGTAATAACTGGGCATCTGGTTATTCTCAGGGTGAGAAATTGAATGAAGAAATTTTTGATATAATTGATAGAGAAGCCGATGGAAGTGACAGTTTGGAAGGCTTTGTTTTATGCCATTCAATTGCTGGTGGTACTGGTAGCGGTATGGGTTCGAATATATTGGAAAAGTTATCCGATAGGTTTCCAAAGAAATTAGTACAAACTTATAGTGTGTTTCCTAATCTTGATGAAATTAGGTATGATTCTCATGTTTACAATATCAAATTTTCTTATGGGTTTTTTTTAGTGATGTTGTAGTTCAACCTTACAATTCCCTATTAACATTAAAACGTCTAACAGAATCAGCTGATTCAGTAGTTGTACTGGATAATACTGCCTTGAATCGAATTGCTGCAGATCGATTGAGAATTCAAAATCCAACATTTACCCAAATCAATAGTTTGGTCAGCACCATTATGTCGGTTTCAACAACGACATTAAGGTTAAATTTAACAATATTATTTTTACATCATAAATTACTACCAAAAAATTGTTTAATTTTTTATTAGGTATCCTTCGTATATGAATAATGATCTAATGGGTTTATTGGCTCCTCTTATTCCCACGCCTCGTTTACATTTTCTAATGACTGGATACACTCCTTTATCTACTGATACGGATGAGGTTAGTGTTAGGAAAACAACAGTGTTAGATGTAATGAGACGCTTGCTACAACCCAATAATATGATGGTATCAACTGTACAAGATCGTAATTCGCAAAATTGTTATATTTCAATTTTAAATATAATCCAGGTAATATTTAATAAATAGAAAAGCAATACATCTTTTTCAAAAGTTAAGCTGAATGTTGAAACGATTTAAGGGTGAAGTTGATCCAACTCAAGTACATAAATCTTTACAACGTATTAGAGAAAGAAAATTGGCTCAATTCATTCCATGGGGCCCAGCCAGCATTCAAGTAGCATTAACAAAGAAATCACCTTATGTCTCAACAGCACATCGTGTGTCAGGTTTAATGCTTGCTAATCATACGAATATTTCATCAGTAAATGTCAATTTTCGTTTTATTTTTAACATAAATTTATGACTTTTTTTTAATGTATTTTAGTTATTTGATCGAGCTCTCACACAATATGATAAACTTCGAAAACGTGAAGCTTTTCTAGATCAATTCAAAAAAGAAGAAATGTTTAAAGATAATCTTGATGAATTGGATTCTAGCAGGGGAGTAGTGCAGGATTTAATTGACGAATACATAGCTGCAACTAGACATGATTATTGTATTTAATGTGGCGATTTTTCTTTGCAATTTATGAGGATCTGACTATTTACTTTAATGAAGGTAGAGTTATTGTTGATTTAATGATAATAAAATAGTTTTATTTTTGTACTATTTTCAAATAGTATGGTTTATTAGAGCATTACCTCCCAGATTTCAACTGAACTATTTTCTCGATTATCAAAGTCGGACTACTTATTAAAGTAGATAGAGGAATAAGTAAGATCTTGAATAAAAGTTCATTTATAAACTGAATATTTAATTAGATCATTGTAGCAATTAAACCTCCATAAAGTCTGTCGTTTGTGTACAATATATAAGTACAGTGAATTAATCTTGAATTATTTTTTGTATTGCTTCTAATTTGTTGCAATAAAGTAACATAAAATAGTGCCATTATTTATTTTGATAAGTAAATTAATCGCACTATTATATATTACGTATACATAATAAAGCTGCAGCTGATACTTAGTATCAGTTAAAAAAACATTTTTATATGAGGGTAGATTTTATAAATGTTGAAATTGAACAAAGGTACAAAAGAATTTTAATAATTTCTGTTTAATGAATGACAAATTAATATCAAATCGAATCAAAATTTCGACTTGTAATTAATGTTTTATAATATTTACTGAAATGTATTTACTGTTTTATATATTTTTATAGTTTTCATAATTTTAATTACACAAGCTTAAATAATTAATAATTAGGCAATTTTATTTTTGCTTATCAATTGAATCGGTTTCTCTATGGAGAGCTATAGGAATGGAAACGAGGAGACAAAAAATGGGCTGCCATTAGGGGCGCTGCGATTAGCAGAAACTGCATCTTAAAATTGCTCTTAAAATAAATATTATTATTTTTAAGGAAAATCAAGGATTTAAGTGCAGCAGATTAAAACTATGTTTGTAATAATGAATATTTAATAACTGCAGCATTTTTTATTTAAAAAACGGTCCTAATTTTATTATGATTTCCCATTTTATTAATTTTATGATCAGTGGCGGGCTATATTAAAGTGGCATAAATATATATAATAAAAATAATGGTTTGGTTGGGCCTTATTTTAATTAAAATGTATTTTGAAATTTTTATTACCAATTAGTTAGTAGTTATATGCTTTCTTTAGAATACTATAGATTATTTTAAATATAAAAAAGTTTGAAAACAAAACAAGACCACTTGGTGGACAAAAAATTTTCTGTCACGTAAATATTTCGACTATTGTTAGGCCGATTCTACTCCTTATAGTTATTTATAGTGTTCTCATATTCGTACTGAATGATAAGAGAAAGATTAGTATTACTCTACCAGTATACTAACGGGAAGGGCCAAGCAATGTAAACGAAGGGAAGAAATTGTACAGCTTAGGCAACCTGCATTGTGATGGATATCTATCTCTTTCTAATGCATTCTGGTTAATGGAGAGAAAGGAGCTAAATATTTATTTCTGCTTATAATTTATTTACAAAATATGTTTAAACTTTGTAATGCATTGTAACGTTTTATTGATTTATCATTTACTTATTAAATCAAATAGTTTGTAATCCTTTATTAACAGGATTAATACCAAAAACAGGTATTTTATTAATATTAATATTTCTTTTAAAAGGATTTGCCAAAAAAAATTGCAATCATCTTCACTGCTATCACAAGACTTGCGCAAAAATCATATGTTGTAACCGTTTTCTTATAAAAATCGTCTCTCCGTTTTTCTTGCGAATAGGCAATATGTCAATTTAGTAATGATTACGTGGTGCGAGGCCATTGAGGTAACGAGTTCAACTAAGTTTAGGGGCTCAATGTCTACCGTACTTGGTAAGAAAAGTAGCACATTGTATTTAAACTGAACCAAGCAGAATACTACAACGTTATTTTTAAACACTCGGATCTGAGACCCTATTGGTCAAATAAAAGCTAGGATGGAATGATATGAAGCGCGAAAGGAATTATTTGAATCGGTTCAAACAGTATCTATAGCGCAAAGAGCCTTATCACTTCTGATTGGTTAGTGTGTGTAGTTAGTGTAAGGACGTGCACAAATTGGAGGTTCAGAACTATCGATAGTTGCCGATAGTTACACATACGAGTATCGATATTTTTTCAAATAAGTGTTTATTTTAAAATTAAATTAACTTAATTAATGCAGTCAACAAGAAAGTTTTATTTTTATTCAAAAATACAATCACATTCACTTTCTGATTAGTTAATCATTTAATATTCATTAACTGATTAGCTGATGCATCATCAGCTAGTCCATGGAGATTATAATTCGCGCTAACATACAAAGTGGCCAACATAATTCAAAAATCAAACTTCACACATAATACCAGAGACTAGGCATGGGCGACAATAAGAATTATCTATTGATAAATGATAGGTTAAATATATCGATATATTAAAATGCCGATAGTTTTCAATATTCCGATAGGTATCGATAAATCGACACTTCGATAGCGATCGATGCATCGATATGTCGATATCCCGATAGTTATCACATTGTCGATATTCCCAGAGTTCTCTAATCATACATAAAAAATTGAGTAATTATCAGATTCATATGCTTATTTTGAATATTCTTTTTTTTTTTAAATATCCAAGTAGATGCTTCTAGCTAGACTGGCATCATAAACATTATGTATCTGCATAATGTAAGAATGCATATTTACTACATATTTCCTGGGAAATTATTAATCAGCATGAATTCGACAAATTCTAGATATTGAGGCAATCTGATTTGTTTTTCACATTATTATTATCTTGGACGTTCCATCTGAAGGCTTAATTCAATAGAGTTCAATACCAGTCAGCATTTTCTACTTTTACCAGCACATATTTTTTTGCAAAAAATTATGTAGAGTCATATTAAAATAGTATAAGTATATAATCCTTTTTTTTAATGTTGTAAATACATGAAATATCGTATTCAAAAGGATTGGTCTGAATTTATGAATGCCGCCGTGTACCCTTTGCCCCGTAGCATGCCGACAAGTAAATTGTATTCTACTTTATGCATTAATTTTCGCTGATTACTGGATTGAGGCAGTATCGTTAGCATGATAAAAATTATGCTTAATTTATATGTTTTAAAACATGAATGTTTTTAATGAATATGCTCATTATTATACTCATTCGTTATTTGCTTTACAATTTTTATGCAGTGTGTACCTATTTAATCTAGTACCATCTGAGTGTACAGTAAAAAAAATGATTTATTGATTGTGTCCTATTTTAAATAACTTCAATAGTTTATTGATATTAATTTGTTTTATCTAATTATTTCTAAATATGCGGTAAGTTTTATCAAATAATCAATTCGTTTTGTACAGGATTTAATAAAAATTAATATCGGAAAATTAAATTTTAAGCAGATATGGCTGGCCGTAGCGCTGTGTGGAAATATTTTACAAAATCAAATTCTCATCAAGACATAAGCAAACTATGTACAAGAGGTATTAATAATAAAGGGAATACGTCAAATTTACATTCACATTTCAAATATATACATCCCATTGCTTACTACAAATTAAGCCAAACAAATAAAAATGAAGAAAACTGTGTCAGTGAGTGTATTCCGCTGGAACAAAATGATTCTAGGTAACTCAATGATGTAGTGAAATGTATGCATGGCTAGCTAATAGTGTGGTACAGTAAGATATATGTATTATTGAGGGGATAGAAAAAAATGTTTCATACAAAAGTTATAAGCGGTTTTACACTTATCCACATTTTAACATTATTTGCGATTATGCAGGCTTACAATTGTAAACTTTCAGATTACTCTTTATAATCGCAAATAATGTCAAAATGGGCATAGCTATTAAAACAGCCCATTTTGTATGAAACATTTTTTTCTATCCCCTCATTAATAGGTATATTAATGGACTTAGATTGGATGGATAGGTATATTAGATGGAAAATCTAGTTATTGTAAGTTTCGAAAATAAAATAAAAAAAAGGAAAACTACTGGTTTGGGTTCCTTGTTTTCGAATACAATGGGGCAAAATTTAAATGACTCCTGTGAACATGAATTGAATACATTTTTACAAATAGCTATTATACATGTAGAAGAGGATTCTTTAGAATGGTGGAAAGCAAATCACCCAGCCTTTCCCAGATTGAATATTTTGGCGAAAAAATATTTATGTATTCAAGCCACGAGTGTACCATCTGAAAGGCTATTCAGTAAAGGTGGTCAAGTAATCACAGACAATCGGACTAACTTGACATCTGAACATTCAGAGCAATTAATATTTCTTAGCTGCAATAAGGATTTAGTAGAGAAAGATTATTTAAGATATTGGTAGATGAAGTTTTTGATTATCTGTTTTTTTAGTGGATAAAATAATAATAATATATATATATATGTATCTTAAAGCCTTTCTACCCTCGAATGGTGTAGGCTTGTTAGTCTTTATCTTTTCTTTTTTCCTTTTTTTTTTCTTTCTTTGTCTATGCTTCTACGTTTTCGCTTCCCGTCCCTGCGTCGTAAAACTTTCTCCATTCCTTCCTGTTGTTTGCCATCCTGCTAGCTTCACTCATCGTTATTCCTCTTCTTTGCAAAATCTTTCCTATCATTTCACTCCAAGTAGTTTCAGGTCTTCCCCTTTTTCTTTTCTGTCCAGGTCTAGCTTCCCATACCCTTCTCACTTGTCTTTCTTGTCCCATTCTTTTCAGATGGCCCCACCATCCCAACTGCCTCTTCTCTATGTATTCGTGTATCGCCTCCATTCCCAGTTCTTTTCTTATTTCTTCGTTCCTGATTCTTTCTCTCTTTGTCACTCCCTTTACTCTCCTCATGTATTTCATTTCTACCGCTTGAACTTTACTTATTTCCTTTTTATCTATTATCCATGTCTCACATCCAAATGTCAGTATTGGTCTTATTATTGTTTTATATACGTTTATTTTTGTTTTCCTTGTTATTTCTTTTTTTCCCACAATCATATTGCTGATACTGTAAAACACTCTCATTGCTTTTTCTACCCGACTGTTAATTTCTTCTTCTTGCTTTCCTGAACTAGATATTTCTACTCCTAGATATTTCCATTTCGTCACTTGCTCCAATTTTACCTTATCTACCATGATTTTTATCTCCTGTTGTTCCCCAATTACCATTACTTTTGTTTTCTCTTTGCACATTTCCATTCCGTTCTCTCTAAGTGTTTCATTCCATATATTTATGTTTGCCTGCAGCTCTTTTTCATTAGATGCTACCACCATTATATCGTCTGCGAATGCTCCACTCTTTACTTCAACTCTCTCCATATAATTCCATCCCACTTCAAGTCCTCTAGTTCTTTCTTTCGCCTTTCTTATTATTCTGTCCATGTAGATATTAAATAATGTTGGACTTAGTCCTCCTCCCTGCCTTAGTCCGTCTTTCGTTTTAAATTTTTCCGATTGTTTGTTATTGACTATTACGCTATTTGAGTTTTCTTCATATATTTTTTTTATTAATCTTATCATTATCGTGCTTATCTCTTTCTCTGCCATCATCCTCCACAATCTATCTCTTCCTACTTTGTCGAAAGCTTTTTTCAGATCTAAAAATCCCATATATACTTTTTCCTTCTTTCTGCTTGCTTTTTCTATTATCTGTTTTATCGTGAATATATTGTCTTGAATGCTCCTTCCTTCCCTAAATCCTGACTGTGATTCATCCAGTGTTTTGTCGATTTTATTTCTTAATCTCTCATTGATCATTATTTCCAGCACTTTCATATTGGTGTTTATTAGTGTAATCCCTCTATAGTTATTACAGTCCTTCCTGTCCCCTTTCTTGTATATTGGCACTATCATTATTATTTTATTTCATAAAATAATAATAATATACAATAATAATTTTATAAATAGAATAAATATATTAAGTTTTTATAAGTAGAACCATAATATAATTCTTTATACTTATCCTTAACATTGAAACATGCACCAACTCAATCTGATTCGTAATGTACAAGATCTAAATAATTCTCGATAAATATAAATCTTATTGATAATTATTAAAATATCATTTACTAGCATATCGATAAGTCGATAACTATCAATACGATCGATACACCGATAGTTGTCGATACATTGGCAGGAATCGCCTTATCGATATGTTAATAGCATCGGTGTTTAATATTGTTATTCGATATATCGATACGTAAAGATATATCGAAAAAAAATCTCATGCCTACCAGAGGCCATATATATAGTTGCTCTCATATAGACAAACCGGTGTTATTTATGGTATTCATAAATGGTTTGGGCTACGGCTGTTTTTGGACAAACAACCGTTTGTCTTTGTCTATGCAGAATGCAATACAATACACCTGCACAGACATTTTTGTGGAAAGAGATACCAAAAATGCCCGTCTTCCGCAAAATTCACCTTATGAAATATGAAATTTTTACAAAGGTCTGGAAAGCTACGAAATTAATTTTTAATGAATTTTATTGCAAAAATAAATTCTATCGAAAACTATCACTAGTTTCAAAATTTTATCGATGGTGTATCGGCAGTTTAAAACTATCAATAGTTATCGATAGCACTATCGATTGTTTTGAACCTCTAGTATAAATATGGCGACTGATAGTTGCAACATAAGCAACTGCAAATGACTTGTGCCCAGAAATGGTAGTTTGACAACTGTATAAACCATCGCAGATAACTGATGACGTTTTCGGCTGACATTGGCTGCGTTCATAACGATTAAGCGCTACTCTATGTAGCAGAATTTTTTTCGCTATTTAAAATTATGATCGCTACCTGAGTGCTCTCAATTTTTGTATGCGTTCATAACTTGTATCCATTTGCGCTACCCGAGCGCTCAACCGTAATGAACGTATCCATTGGTAGTAGTGGTAACCAAGCACTGCAATTCTGCTTACTTACTTATCAGCTCTGCAGCAGAGCAACCATGATGCTAAGACTAACAGTATAATAATACTAATTATAATAGAATAGTAAGACTAACAGTGTAGTCTTAGTATCATGCAGAGCAACTATATCAAGTATCACCACCAATGTTCTTAGAGCAAAAGAGAAAATCGATTCCTTCAAAACTTTGGAGCACCATAGTGAGAAAGTAGACAAAAAATTAAGAAACGGATTTCTTCTTATTTATTTATTATTTAAAATGATTTCTAGTTAAGATAGTTACAAGTGATTTATATTTTTTCTCTGTGTTGATAACTTTATTTAAGCTGCCATTAAAATATCTGTAATGGAGACATCATTTAAAATTTTAGTTTAAACAATGGTGTGTCCAGATAGTAAATCAATGTAAAATAAATAAGCTAATATTGAATATATTATAAATTTTTTCTTTAACAAATGTCACACTCTAATCAACGTCTCAAATTTTGATTATCTTGATTATCTTATTTTGCATATCTTATTTAAAAGAATATATTATTTTGATTCCAATTTGATATCACAATTTAATTTAATAAAATGGCTAGCAAAGATTTCTGTCGACAGTGATGTATTATTTACTAGGTCTGGGAGCACTAGCTGTAAAATATAAAAGAACCAAGTTAAAATGAGCTACACATCGGAAAAATATTCTTAAATTATCTGAAAAATATGTGAATTTACGAAATTCCAACAAAGCAAATAGAACTTGGATGAGAGAAATATTTGCTGAAGAGGCAAGATATTGTCAAGGTGTATTAAACAATTTAGTAATAAATATGAATAATAATGATAATGAAATGTTCTTTAACTATTTTCGTATGACACCTAAAATGTTTGACAATGTATTAGCTCATGTTGGACAGAAAATTAAGAAAGCGGATTTTATAAAAAAGGCAATTACTCAAACAGTTCGTTTGCAACTTACATTAAGGTATCTGAGTCCTGGTGAGAGCATGTCATCTATGCAGTATATTTTTGGATTAGGTAAATCAACGGTTTCGCAGATAATATCGGAAGCATCTAAAACCATTTGGGAATGTTTAGAAGAAAAGTTTTTATAAAACCATCTGAAAACAAATTGCAAAAGATTTTGAAGAGAAGTGGAACTTTATTAATTGCATAGGAGCTGTTGACGGAAAACATGTCGTTATGCAAGTATGACAATATTTTACATTTTAGAATATAACGAAGATTGTAAAACTTAAGTTTAGGCATTGCCAAATACAGGATCACTTTATTATAATTATAAACGGTCCCACTCAATAATTTTAATGGCAGTGACAGACGCAAGTTTTAAATTGATAATGGTAGACATTGGAAGAGAAGGAAGATAAAGCGATAGTGGGGTATTTAGAAATAGCCAAATAGGTAGTGGGTTTGAAGAAAACCTATTAGACTGGTCTAGTTCTAACCGTGATAGCGGTTACGAAAACCGCTTACTCCATCACACTAATATAAAAATTATACAAGCTTGGGTATGTCTATACAATTATATTCTATCTGATAATGAATACAGTAGTTCAAATAGCAATGGAAAAACATTGCCATGTGTTAGTTTATCCATTAAGGAGAAATGCTGCAAATACTTACAGTCGGAATGCAGCTGCTATCAGAGACAAATTTTCAAACTATTTCTGTTCTTCAGGGGCTGTAGAATGGCAGTGGGAGAAGACAATGCAAAATAATTTTTAAATTAGTTGATTGATTATTTAATGCCATTCATATGGTCAATCTACATCATAATTTTAAGTTAACTGGATGAGTTTTACTAACCATATTTGTCTTGAAGACGCTAACCATGCATATAGTATATTATATTTAATTTAATTACTTGTTTAATTAATTAATTAAACAATTAATTATTTAATTACTTTTAATTCATTAAAGTAACATGCTGTAGCTAGATATTTATTATTCATTAAAAATTGGATGGTATACCATCTCTTAACGTATAAGTTAAGAGAGGACGAAGTGGCAAAAGCGTATAGAGACATATTAACGCAAAAAATAACAGCTAAAGAAGGAGCGTGGCAAGATGGAGAGGTAAATATTGAGTGGAATATGTTAAAACAATTAATATTAGAGGCCAGCGAACTAGCATGTGGAACAACAAGAAAATGCACCAAAGCAAAACAAACGTCGTGGTGGACAGAGGAAATAAAATCGAAAATTAACGAAAAAAAAGCTAGATGGAGGGAATACTTGAAGGTGACCAATAAAGCCAACTATGAAAAATACAAGAGGGAGAGGAATAAGGTGAAGAAATTAGTGAGAGACGAAAAAAGGAAACAATGGCAAGAATTTGGTGAGAAAATGGAAAGAAATAGTAAGGAAAATAAGAAAGTTTTCTACAGTGTCCTAAGAGGGTGCAGAAAAGATAAAGAGGAAAACAGAGTGCTCATGAAAGACAAGAATGGAAAGGTAATAAAAGATGACGAAAAGGTGATAAACAGATGGAAAGAATATTTCGAAGAGCTATTGGCGGGAAGTGGAAGTGGGAAACCCAATAGAAATTTCGAAAAAAAGAGAGGAGGTGAAGATAAATCACAAGAAGTTGATAATGAAGAGGAAGGCGGCGGAGAAATAGAAAGGGAAGAATTGGAAAAGACTATTAGAGAGCTTAAGAATGGGAAGTCTCCAGGGAGTGAAGGAATAACATCAGAAATGATTAAGAATATTGGAGAAAAGGGAATGGAAAAACTGGTATATATTTACAACAAAATATGGAGGGAAGAACGCATCCCAGAGGAATGGAAAAGAGCACAGATAGTACCAATATATAAAAAAGGAGACAGAGCTGACTGTAAGAACTACAGGGGAATAAACATAATAAATACAGGGATGAAGATATTAGAGAAAATAATAAAAAATAGGATAAATTATAAAGTGGAACAGACCTTGGAAGAGCCACAATGTGGATTCAGAAAAGGTAGAAGCATACAGGACCATATATTTACTATAAAGCAAATGGTGGAAAAGGCAGGGAATAGTAAAAAAAATATATATGTAGGTTTTCTAGATTTAAAGAAGGCATTCGACAAAATAAATAGAAGTAGATTATGGAATATAATGAGAGAGAGGGGTATAGAAAAGAAAATGATTAGGTTAATAAGGAAGATATATGAGGAGAATGTAAACAGCATAATAGTAAATAGTAAAGAATCGGAAACATTTAAAACAATGGACGGACTAAGACAGGGGGGAGGACTGAGTCCAACATTATTTAACATATATATGGATGAGATAATGAGAGAAAGTGATAAAGAGGAAAGAGGGCTAGTCGTTGGATATAAAAACATGCAAAGGGTGGTTATAACGACTGGAGCATTTGCAGATGATGTGATGTTAGTTGCGGAGAATGAAAAGAGTTTGCAGAGAAAATTGAACAAATGGAATGAAGTGCTTAAAAAATACGAGATGGAGATGTGTAAGGAAAAGACAAAGGTAATGGTAATAGGAGAGAAACAGAAGTTGGAAATTAAGATAGAAGGGATGAGAATAGAACAGGTCGATTGTTGTAAGTACCTAGGAGTGAAGATCAGTAGCGGTGGTAAACAGGAAAATGAAATTACGGAGCGGGTGAATAAAGCAATGAATGCATATTATAGAATAAATAGAGTAATAGTGGAGAACAAGGAAATCAAAAGGAAAACAAAAATAAATGTGTATAAGACCATAATAAGACCGATTTTAACATTCGGATGTGAAACGTGGAAAATGGAGCAAAAAGACATAAGTAGGGTACAAGCTGTGGAAATGAAAGTCTTGAGAAGAGTAAAAGGGGTAACAAAAAGAGACAAAATAAGAAGCAGTGCAATAAGAGAGGAGTTGGAGATAGAACCAGTGGTGGAGTTTATACACAGAAGGCAGTTGGGATGGTGGGGACATCTGGTAAGAATGAGTGAAGAGAGGCAAGTAAAGAGAGTCTGGCAGGCAAGGGAGGGAAGAAGAGCGAAACGGGGAAGACCAGAAATTACATGGGATGAGGGAATTGAAAAAGTAATAAGGGAAAGAGGAATGAGGATGAATGACGCAAGAAGAATTGCTTGCAATAGGAAGGAGTGGGAGAGATGCATAGGAAGTGAGGTATAGGAGGATAACGAGAAGAGCTCAAGCCATAATTTATATACGATTTATTAATTATTTACTGCATAAACACATAAAACTTAATACAACTTTAATGTTGTATTAAGTTTTTGCTTAATTACTATGGAGATCAATAGATCTACATTTAAATGTCAGCTGTCATGTCACTTTTTTACGTTTCTTGAAAGATTTAGAAGCGGCGTTGCCAGATTTTCAGTGTACTAGAAAATTTCGTGGAGGTAGCAGCTCTCTGTGGGTATTAGAATAGAATACAATGTATGTGTTTATGGTGAAATAGAACAACAAATGAAATATATTGGAGATTTATTCAATAGAAATGAAAATAAAATTAATACATACGTTTTTACAATGCACACCAAAATTCTAGCGTTCACTCCTTATAGCCCTCTATAGTATCGCCGAAGCGAGTGCATATATTTTAATAATATACAGGGTATTAATTTTCAGTTCTAAAATATTCACTCACAGATCTCAAAAAAAAATTCCCAAAAAGATTTCCGTATCTTGTACCGTCTGACTCATGTACCTAGTATTTCATCTCTCTCTCTCTCTCTGCCGAATTAAATGGTTTGCACCACCACTACCGTTCCACTGCTTCTAGTATTCTAGGTCAGTCACATTGCGGTTCATGAATAGTTTTGAAGAAATCAGAAAATGCTGATTATCTCGGAAACTATTGTAGATAGACTTACCTTGCCTTAACACTTTTCGGGTTGCTTTTTAATGACCATTAAAAGGTTTTTTAATGACCTATATGTATGATTTTCCTACAAGTCAAGACAAACACCCTGTATAATATGAATATAATAAATAAGCGATTTTTGCATGACATGCAAAATTGTGAAGCGTTCCACACTTTTGAGTTTAGAAGATTAAATAAAAGAAAGGATTAAAACCAGGATAGAATTGCCAAAAAATCTAAGTAAAATTATCATTATACCATCTAATATAAAAAAAATTATAAGTAGATACCGTATCTTAAATAATTATTGTTAAAGTACATAAGAGATACGTTTAATATTCAATGATTACTTATGCATATTGTAATTGTCGAAAATAATTCGAAAATTTTTCTCTAAAAGATTAAGACAAGGAGAAACAATAAATTAGTCATCATTTCACATTTATGCATATATTACAGAAAAAGGAGTAAAATTATATTAATAACAATAGACATTATTATTCTTTTTCATATTATAATAGAATGGAAACATTTGTATATAACACATACATATTTACAAACGGATTGAGGGGAAGTAATTACACCAAAATTTAATATAGCAATTCCAACTTTCAGCAGCTCGTCTAGTCGATTCTCAAAAAAAAAAATGTGTGATAATATTAAAAAATAATCTGTAATTCATTTTGATAACAAAGTTTTTGTTTAAATCGTTGTAAAAAAATAGTAAAAAATTATTTTTCAATATTTTACAAAATAGGTACATTTTCTTTTAGTGAGAAACTTGTGACTGTTGTGAAATCTTTTGTGCTGAAACATTGAATAATCACGAAGTATTTTGAAATGTAATTATTATAACAGTCATATCTATTTATATTAATTGAAAATTATATAATAGGGGGTCTAAAGTATTTAATAAATAATAAATGAAATAAGTATTGCAATTTAATTTCAAAATTCTACTCATTAATTTACAAGCACCATTTTACTTTCTTGTTGCTAATTAGCCTAGTTAAACTAGGTAATCTTTGAGTTATATTAATCGCAAATAAAAACAAATCAAAAAAGGTAAACATGCTTTTGAGGTTATTTTTTATATTCCTTCATTGTTTATTTTTCACGTTCTCTTGTTTTTTACTACTTGTATATATTTACATATTAATCTGTATAACTTTTCATCTTTCTAAAAAATACCCTTTGTTTTATTATAAATTACTCAGTATACTCATAATAGCTGAGTTATTGTTATTAATAAGCATTCCATTTAAATATGTATCATTTATTAATTGTCTATTTATATGATTTGCCAATTAAATTCAATTAAAGAAAATATTGAAGCCATTTTTCTATGAAGTATATGATTCTTAAAATTGTTTTTAATAGGAATAACTGTCTATTTTTATTGAAGGTGTTGTGAAGGGGCAAAATACGTTAAATATAGTGTGAACAATGTAAGCGAAAACACTCACTAACTACAACACAAAACTGGGGATTTGAGATAGGGCTAAAGCATTATTAATTTTTGTTTATTGTTTTCTGGATAATTAATTAATTGAATCACCGGTACTTTCTCTGGTATAATAATAATTAGTAGAATTAAAAAAAAAAAAAAATTCAATAGAGAATACTTATTTTGTTCCGTTAGGTATATCATTATTATAGCCTTTTCTCTTTTTATTTCTAGCTGTACAAATTTAAATATACAATAATAAAAGTTATTATAATTTCATACCTATTAGATTAATAGCGAACCCTTTCCATCTCATACCTTCTGTCTCTGTATTAATTACAAAAATCTTATTTAAATTACTATAGTTTCTTCTACACTTTCTACTAGCAGTAATTTTTTTTTCTTTTTTTTATCTAGCTGCTCTTTGTTTCCTAAATCACAGAATTAATTTTTTTACATGTTTTCCTATATCTTCATGCTTTAATTTTTTTTCAAATAATAATAATAATAACAAAATAAAATAAGAAAATAATAATTAAAGTAATAAGAACTAATACAGTGCCACGCTGAAATTGGTAATACTTTCGACCATGAGTATTTTTTTTTGTGATGTAGACGACCCTGTTTTACTCCTCTACAATATTATTCTAAACTTAATTAAAAAATAGTTAATAGAATTTAATTGCTTTATGACAAGGTAATGGAAAAGTCGATATTCTTTTCGTAAAGGTTAAATAAATAAAATTTTCTGCAAACGTATTTTCCTCACATCATCAAAACTCATCAAATAATAATATCACTCTCAAAACAGTACAAACAACGAAAAACTAAAATCTTTTAAATGTATCCACACAAAATATACAGGGTGTTTATAGAAAATATACGGTTTATTTATAAATGTTCTATTTTTCAGCATGAATTGCTTTCGATAAGTTTTCCACAGCCAACTGTTGTTCATAATACCATTATTATAGATACATATAATTATTGTATTTTCTAATATTTTTCTAAAACACCTCGTATAAACACGTTACTTCCTACACTACAAATCTATTTTATACATGCGCATATTGGCAAGAATTATTTGTTATTAGATATTAATAATTATAAATAATATATTCTAATTCTAAATAGTGAATATCTTTCAAATTCGTTGTACAATGAATGCTGTTAAAATAACCACTACGACGAAAGAACAGAAACTATTTTCCTAATGATTTATTGTACTTTGGTTTCTGGTTATTTCATTCTTCTGCTGGATGCATTTAAAAGACAGAACTAATTTACTAAATAAACTGGAATATTCTTTTAACCCAATATGTTAATAGCTAAATAACATTATTAGGATACGTTCATTATTAAGTGATTTTTAATAACCCGTAATAATACCGATTCTCTTTCTCTTTTTTTTTATTATAACAGTTGGTCAAATATAAGTTGTATGAAAATCATGTATGTGATAATGGGAATCTAGTAGTAATAATAATAATAATAAACATAATGTACACCTAAAACTAACATACACATAACTATTTCATTATTATACTTAAAAAATAAATAATGGTATTTTTCGATAATAATATTAAAAGCGCAACAACATTAATCACAATAATTATCCTTATAGATTAAAATTTCCTTCCTTTGTAATTTTTTAGTTAATAGAACACTTAATTAATTAATCGATTAATTACAAATAGTAGTTTCGAATGTAGGATCTGAAAATATTTAGAAAATTGACTAATGTGCTTAATGCGTTAAAATGTTAATAGGGGTGTTAAAGAAATATTTGAATAAATTCTTTTCCATATCAACTTTTGTTAGATTTTTTTGGAATTTCCATAGTTTATAATAATCTAGTAGTAATACTAAATTTAGTATTAGCTGATATTTAGTACTAGTTTAAATCCTCTACAAAGCTGTTTAAAAGTCGTCAATCTATTTTGGAATTAACCAAAACTAGAATAGTTTTCATTTAAAAATGAAATGATGTGTATTTAATATGAGACTGGGACTATTACAGTAATATATTTGAATATTATCATTATTAAAGATGAACACGAAAATTAAAAATTATGTATAGATATATGTAGTGATGTATGTTACACTTGCCATTTAATAATCGCTTAAAGTGTGTACATTTCTCGTTTTTGATCATCTTACGTATAATAGTACAGACAATGACGAAATTACAGTTAGAACTACTGCAGGAATTAAGAGAATATTTCCAGTACTGGCCATTGAATGATCACATGATCCTGAAACAAAAAATTAATTGAACATGTGTTTCTACTAACACTGAAAGCAAGCTTCTAGGGCTGCTTGCGAAATTCCAAGCAAAATTGACTTTAACGGGATGTTCAAAACTTACCATTATTTGTAAAATTAAACGCCCATCTACCATCAGCACCCGGTGTAATACGTCTATCGCAACTGTCACTAACTTGAGACATTTTTAAAATAGGCATACCGACACCTTTACCTAATTCACCTTCAATAATTACTTGCTGCAATTTATTCGATAATTGTAACATAAAACAATATCTGGATAAATTAGTTTGTTTTTTAGGCAATGAATTTGGCGTTGTTATTATATAGGAGATGCCATTTTCTTCCCAACTGCCATGGCAGGCATAAGCTAAAGTAAGAAAAATCTTGTAATAAATAATCAATAAACAATAAAAAAATCAATAACTGTTTAATGTTTTAATAGGTAATTACCATACACATACATAAAGCATATGTTTTTGCTGACTGAAAAATGTAACTATTTTGTAAATAAAAAACTATATTTACGATGTTATGTGAGCAAATACTTACAGTCCGTTGGTTGACCAGGACAAGTTGATATAAATTCCATTTGATGATATTCATTGCAACCAACTAATAATGATTCAAATCCTTGAGAAATACATTCCGGTTCTGGTTCGGGTACAGGGTTTTTTATCGACCTTACGTCAACTAATACAAAACACAAAAGAAAAAGATTTAGATCAAGATAAATCTGAATTTTCGGAACAAATCAACAATTTTACCTGGCAATTCTCTGCGTTTTCGTTTGTCCTGATAACCGTTAAGAGGAGAAACTGCGTACCGACCAAGATGTGGACATCGTTTCGGTGGAAAGGTTGTGGCTACATGAGTAATATTAATTATTAATCGTTATTATTAAATTTAAGTTGATTTTTCCACTTACTGACTAACGTTGTGTATGGAACAATTGCTGGGTCAAAATTGGCACAAGCATCATCTGGATTTTCTACGTAGTTTTCTAAACAAAATTGGAAAAGTCTCTTTTTTGATCAAACAGAATAGGTTTAAAGTTCATACCTGATTGTTGTACTTCTATAACATGCGAGTCCCTTTTATAGAATATCATACACACGTATCCGCTGTCACTGTAAATTTCCACAGAGATTAGACAAAAATAAGAAACACGTTGAAAACAGGTGCATTAAAAGAACATTTATTAATGTATTACGAAATTTATATTAAACAATAACATGGAGAGGAATAGACTGAAAAAAAAACAAGAGTATAACAATATGCACATACCATCCAGCAGTGACATGAGCGACTATTTCCACTTTTTTATTTTCCTGTTGCTCTAAAATGGCATGACATACGAGTCTCAATTCAGAATTTGGTCGCTTTTGATCTTGTGATTCGAATCCTGAAATTTTAATGTGTAAAAAAAATTCAGTAAAATGCAGCCATTAATATTCTCTTTGAAGTGCCAAACATATCGTCGTAATAATTAAATCAAATTTCACCTTTGTCATTAGCTTATTTTAATAATATTTAATTGAAAATAATGTCCTTCGAGCCGAATATCTTAATGATTACGAACTGTTTAATTTTTTACTACAATCTATATTATAAATATGTATCATTTATTCACCGAAAAACACATCCGAGAACTACTTTCATTTTATTTGAACGATTCAGCAATACGCTAGGAGTTCCCACCGTAGTTTGCGGTGGGCATAAGAACCAACGCTACATAGATTATTACTCGTAAATTAATTTTAATTTGAGTCAGTTGCAACTATTTATTTATTTAAACTCGGAAAATTTTTATTTACCTAAATTTTCAAAACCAAATTGCGGTTGTGCTAAAGTTTGATGAATTATAATTGGATTTGCATTTTCGTCATTAAAAATTTTCAATGTTGCATTACGTTGGGAAAATTTAAATGTTTTATGATGATCTAAACTAAACCAAGTATGATGTTCAGTAATCCATACTGGAAATTTGCAACGTTTATGTTGATCATCAACTGAAATAATTAACGAAATAAATTAGTTTAGTGTTCAGTTAATTAAAACTTTAATTATTTTGCTTGTTATTATTATAATTGCTATTATTAGTGTTATTTGTGTTATACCAATTGTTAGTTTCATTGTTCGGCTGCCTTCAGTCGGACTTTGTAATCCAGCACAAGTTGCATCGCCAGATTGCGCAACATAATAAACAGTTTTTTCATACTCGATTCCGCGTTGATAAACAAAGCAACGATATTGATCTTCATCACTTGTTAAACTCCGCCGACTACCTTGGGCGACCTTCCCAATTAAATATTTGGTTGAACCTTCTTTCCATGTTGCTAAACACACCATTTCTTCAACTGAAATGTTATTTTTAATATATGTCCAAAACCAACAATTTTTATAAATGAAAGAGAGCTAAGCGTACCATTACTTTCTGTACTTGGCACATCAGGGCATGCTTGATATTTGAGGACTATCCTGGAGTCATCTGTACAACTTTCAGCTCGGCTAGGCGGATTGCGGCAATCGCCTGTACCCCTATTATATCTATATGAAAGAATCGAAGTAATTTATCTAAGGCTCTATAGAGAGGAATATATGCAGGCGCCATTTTCGATACAGGTTTGCAGTTATTATAATGGAGACATAAAGTTAATTGATATTAATGTTTTTGTATGTTTATTATATAACAATATATTATTTCTTACTATTTTGAAAATAGATTCCGAGCTGTCAGTCTGACATCTGTCTGTAAGGTATGCTTTTACAGATAGGCGGCCAATCTCTCAGTCTTTGCTTAGCCAGTCGGCCAGCGGAGTGGGACGTCCACTTGACTGGTAAGTGTTAATTTCACTGCTTTACGAGCAGCGTGTATGACATCATCATTAGTTATTTATGGATGTTTCGAAAAATTACTTATTATGCCCCCTTCTCGACATGTATTAATTTTGGACAAAGTTTAGTAGCTTAATGCAGTTTGCAGTACTTTTTTTTCACTTTTATGACAATTATTTTAAATAGATAAACTATGGAGGATTGGAACAATGAGGCAGAATTATGAAATTTAAAAATTATCACAAACACGATGAGGGCCTGACAGGTAAAGTGGCGAAAGCGTTGGAGGGTGGAGTAAAAGGTCAGACGAGGGGGTGAAGGTCTGCGCTTTACGGACCTCCTGGATTTGGAAGGTGAGCGCACGGGGAATGATTGAGATCGGCAAGAGTAAAGGAGGAAGGAGTAGGAATGGAATTGACAGCAGCGGTGACAGGAACGAGAACGGCTAGTCAGGACAACCGTCCTGACTGGATGTGATAGATGAGTGGGTAGATGTATCCAGGTATCTAAGGTGTGGTAACTTCGGTCATAAGATGTTTGAGTGTAAAGGGAAGGATAAGAGAAGGGTGTGTTACAGATGTGGTAGGAGGAGCCATGTTGCTAGAGAGTGGAATTCTGTTTCATGTGCAAGAGGAGTGGGCACACGATGGGTAAATGGACTGTGGTTGTCGTAAAGACTGAGTGAAGAGATGTGAGCTCTCATCTTTAGCAGGGCGAGAGATGAGGGCGACAAGGTTGAGTAGGAACAGAGAGAGTGCGGCTGAAATGACGTGAGAAGTCCTTTTGGATTGGCTTGTTGGATGTTGAGCATAAGTGGTAGGCGGAGGTTGTGCTGGTGGGGCCGAGAAAATATCCTTTTAGGATGGCACTGGCCCGGAGACAGCTTTTTTTTTAGTTTTGCGCCACGTCGGGGAAACTTGGCGAGCAGCGACCAGTGATTCGTGTTCGTAAGTGGACTGTCCCTCTCCGAATAAAAAAAAAGATTTATAAAGCGTTGTTGGTATGGTTGCGGGTCCTGTTTGGTTTGATTGTAACTTTGTTACAAAGAATTCCAATTTATAACGGTTTGTTTGGGTAATTTAGTTTACGACTTCATTAAAAAATATATTTATATTCGTTATAATTCAGTTATCACAACGGACGAAGTCGTTGGGACGGGAAGTAGGGTGCTGCAGCTAGAATTTTATAAATATGACTTATTTACTATTAGCGAAAATTAAAAATAAATAGTAACTTAAAGTAAGGTGTAGTCTAAGTAAACTTGTCTTCTTTATTATCCAAAAAATGACAAATTTTTATTGTACAATTCACACTTTGGCCCTAGTTTTAGGGAGCTAGAAACTAGAGACAAGCAAAGGCGTAATTATCTACAATTAATTGATCACTTTTCTATTTTACAATTCACTAAGTTGTATCAGGGCTGCGACCACCTATCCTTTCGGAGCTCTAGTTAATGTTTATGTGTCTCGCAGTATTACTAGGGTGTAGACTTTATTTTGGACTTGGCTATTTATCAGATCAACATGACGTAAGCGTAAATTTCTTCAAATCAGCTTCAGATTTTAATTATTCTACTGTACCAGGTAAGAAAAAGTAGCGTAAACCATTTAAAAAAATAAAGTGGACTGGAAAACTCTATTTTGGAACATAGAAAGTGCTGATTAATCAAAATAAGGCTCCTGAGCAATCATGAAAGACAAGGTAAATATCAATCTAATAAAGCGCAAAGTTCAAAACTGAGGTAGGCTCTAGTAATCTACTACCCTGTATATACAAAAAAAAAATTAACTAACTTAGTAACGTGGTACATTACTAGTACATTACTTAATAGATGTTACTTACTCAAAAATAAATGGTGCACTTTTGAATGGACAAGCAATGGGTTTAACTTCTGGATATTTTCGAAACATACTGTATAAAGCTGCATCGCCAACAATTTTTGAACAGATTTCTGCAAGTGAATCTTTCGGCTCACAGTATGCTGTGGAATTATTTGTAATTAATATATTTCTTTTACAAATACGAAATTAAAATAGGTACCTAAATAGGATTACGAATTTGATAAAATAAAATAACTAACATATTTCATTTTTATACGTGCATATATAAATTGACTTACTTTCTTTATATTGTAAAACAATCGGATGTTTTTCATGGATAACCAAACATTTATAACAATCTTCATTCCTAAAAGAAAGAAATATGTGAATATGTTATTAGAAAATTCCCTGTGCAGCAGAAAAGCAGGGTTCACTTTTTTATCATTTTAAATATATTAAAATTTTTCAATATTTGTTTTATATATTTTGAATAAAAATTTGGAGTACAAATTTTCCAAATTCCCAACTCGATAGGTAATAACCATAAAAAAATAAAACATACCATTAACTTTGCCTTTTTGACGTTTCCATTTCATCTACGCTTTTCGTTGTGAAAAAGAAAATTGAAAATATTGTCTTAGAGGAAAAATGCACATCGTAGCTCCATTGAAAATAAATATTTTTCAGAAAGAAATGATCATCAAATGATCGTCAACCGTAGTGTAACCGACCTACGCAATACTGGGTCTTGAAAAGTAGAATAAACATTGAATTAATTAACGAGTTCAATGGCACACGTAGTATAAAATTTCGCTATTTCCTGTGAGAGGCAGTGGCGGCGTTTTAATAATTTAGGCTAATTCTAAAGTTTTCATTTTTTCCGATTTTCAATCTTCTAATATTAAAATTTAGCCAATAATAAATTTTTATCTTTGCAATTAAAGGAATTATTAAATGTAGTCGTTGATCTAATAAAATTTTTGACACGATTGGAAGATGAATTTTAAGTTATTCAACTAATTTTTTAATGTGTTAGATTAAGACAAAGATATGGAAATCTTTTCGGGACATATTTTTTTGAGTTGTGTGTGTGTGTGTGTGTGTACCTAGCTACGGAATGGCTAATCAGCCGTCTGCCAGTAATGGGGAAATTACGCGACATGTCGAAGTTTCTAATTACACAGTGCTACGTGTATTACGGAAAAATTAACACTATCCACAGACAACGTGTCTATTCGTCGGAACTGCAAGTAGTAGATTGTAAAGACGGTTATGAATTAATGTATGGGTCGGCATGGTGGCGAATTATTCGATCGGTCCGTATGTTTTACCTTTTCGTTTAACTGGAGAAACGTCTTTGGAATTTTTAAGAAATAATTTATGGATAACTATTGGAAAATGTCCCATTAAAATTATGTCATGATACATGGTCAATCAATGACGGAGCTCTACCTCATTTTTACTCTCATGTTAGATCGTTTCCGAATGAAAATTTTCCAAATAGGTGGATAGACCGTGGAAAACCTATTGCGTGACCAGCTAGATCCTTCTAATTTAAATTTCTTAGATTTTTATTTATGAGATTACAGGAAATATCTGGTATACGAAGAGTTCTTTGTACTAAAGATGTACTTCATGCACGAATTTGTAAAGTTACAAGAATAATTCGTAAAAAAGCTGCAGAACTATTCTCAGGAGTTCATAAATCTTTTATAAATCGGGGTCAGCATAGGATTGCTGAAAATGGTAGTCATATTGAACACAATCTGTAAATAACGACTAAATTACTAATGAATTGATAGTGTGATATGTTGTAGTGTATTACTACTCTGGATATTGTACTTTTATTGTAAGGTTAAGTGTAATTTGTATTGTCTAATACAATACATTTGTATATTGTATTGTATTGTATTGTATTGTATATTGTATTTATATATTGTATTCATTGTCTGGTGCTTGATTCGTATCAAATGTATCAAATGCGGGCGGTAGCGGGGTGGTAAGCCATACCATCTCGCATGGTAAGTTGAAGTTCATTACTAATTTATCGTAATAATTACACCAAATATTAATGGTATGGAGGTATTGTCTTAATTTGCTTTGCCCTAATGAAGGCAACATTAAAGAACTGTTTGTGTAGTTGTAATTTGCTATCTGATTTGCTAGCAAGATAACGAAAAGTACATTTTTTTTTAACTAGACATAAGTAAAGAAGTTTTTGTTGCTTTTAAAAACACAATAATTGACAGTACTATGCAATAGAATAAAATTGCGTCAACAAAGTTGACATTAGAGTTAAAAAAATTAAATAAACTTCAAAACAGATTTTGAATTTTTTTAAGTAAATTTTTTTTTTCCATTTTACATTACGTAGCTTTTATAACTTTTTTAAATTTTGTGTATTTGTAATAAAAGTGTTTTTGAAACGTATTTTCAAAACTTGATAAACAATGTTCAATTTCTCTGATTAAATTTTCTTAATTCTAATTTCAAGACAAATAAAAATAAACAAGTTTGACCTTGCCTCATTTGCTGTGTGGGCGAGTCATTGCATGTGTTATGTCATCGACGTCTTTCACGGCTGCCTTGATAACGGTTGTTTACTGTCGGCCGGCTCGAGCCGCCGTAGAGTACAGTGGATATCGAACTGTTTCTAGCAGCTTTTAAATGCTGCACAATATTGTGAAATAATTAAAGTTAATTTTTTGGAAAAAAATTATTAAGAAAAGTTGTATTGTTTGTATTGATGTCGGAAGTACCTGGTGTGGATATTCCACAACTCTAAATTACCGCCCTGCATAGATACAACTTAACTTCTAGTAATAGCCACCTCTAAACGACGACCACCTTCACTCGGCCACTTAAAAAGTGGCCGAGTGAAAACTAGGTCAAAAAAACATTTTATACGACTATTAGGGGGTTTCTGCTTTTTAACACCTCTCAGATACCGAGAGTTGTGATACAGAGGCTTGCAGTGATTTGTAGGCCACTACAAGCGGTACACTTCTGAAGGTGCGCATCCCGGTTACGAATTCGCCAACTCGTAAGTCTAATGAATCAAATGTCGCCTTTTTCTATCTTGCGTGTAAAAAGCAAAGACATTATAACAGAGAAAAGGCAGAAATGCAGCTATGATATATAATACATAACACATTATGAAGTAATGCACAGATTACTATATTTGATTCGGTCTACATCGAATCAGAGTTGAGCTAATCTACGAGTTTGGTGGAGCCATTCTTGAGCTCAGGTGTTTACACCCACTAACCGCTCGCTAGTTCATCTCTGATTCGATGTAGACCGAATAAAATATAGAAATCTATGCATTACTTCATAATGTGTTACGTATTATATATTATAGCTGTATTTCTGTCTTTTCATTGTTATAATGCCTTTGCTGGTTTGGGATAGATTAAGGTTGTGTTTGATTTAATAGACTTACTGGTTGGCGAATTCGTAACTGGGATGTGGACCGTAGCTACCTTTTAATGACAGTCCGTAACTACTAATTATTTTTTCTACGACCATATAAAAATGATTAATTTTCGTCACTATCTGCTCTATACAAAAATTTGATTTCCGTCACTTGTGATGAAAGTAAATCATTAGTAAATTAAATAGATGCACTTACATACATACAATTATAATGATAGAATTATTAAAAGAATAATGGGAAAACATGATTTAGCACCAAAATATAAACATTTCTCTTTTTTAAAAGTAAAAATTAAATATTTAAAATATTTCAGGATTCCACATTAATCAACTAATGCGCCGGGCAGCACGTTGCTTGATTTTAAAACCAAAACTGAGTACCGGTTGCAGAAAAACGAATTATTCTTGCTGCTAAGATAAAATATTTAATCTGTTATTTTCAATGTATTTTGTCCATAACCTTGATCATCCGTGGATTATATATAATCCGCTTTTCAGAAACTGGCGGTGATTGTATTAAATTCAAAAAATTAAAATTATTTTTATCAAGCTAAAAAATAACTGAAACACACTTTGCAAATACAAAAATATAAAAAATGATTCATAACATATCATGAAATGGTAAATATTTCTTCAATTTTCAAAATTTGAATTAATGTTTAATTCTGTATATAATTTTTATTTGCCTAACAATCCTTAGCAAATGCAAATACATATGATCAATGCAGTATTATAATACTGCATTATAATTAGTATAAAGTTTTTCTACCTTTTCTAATTATTAAAAAAAATAAAATTTTAATTTATTCTGCCGTTTGCAGAAAATGCTATTTTCGCCACTCTTGTAATAACATACTATTATTATTGAAATTAGATTTTTTTTTTTTTTATTTTATGAATTTAAATTAATTCTTTTAATTTAACTTTAAATAGTAATTATTGAATTTTCACCGTTCTACGACATATAGTTTCGGAGATATGGGCAGATTTGTCCGAATATTGCTCGAAAACTACTCGAAAATCCGCTATATCTGTCAATTCCGAATAGATTTAACCGGTTTAAAAGGTTTTAAACCATGTCATCTACTGTATTTTTTCGAGATCTTTCCAAAAATACCGATTTCACCGTTCTACGACATATAGTTTCGGAGATATGGGCAGATATGTCCGAATATTGCTCGAAAACTACTCGAAAATCCGCTATATCTGTCAATTCCGAATAGAATTAACAGATTTAGAAAGTTTGAAACCATGTCATCTGCTGTATTTTTTCGAGATCTTTCCAAAAATACCGATTTCACCGTTCTACGACATATAGTTTCGGAGATATCGAGTTATGTCCATTTAAATGAAGTAATAAGAAAATACGGTAGAAAGCATACGTGACTTAGCTAATATCAATTTTTATCAATAAAATTTGTCGAAACAATTTTTGAACTAGTATCCAGATATCGCTATCTAAATAAATAAAATACATGAATTTATTACGCTCACCGCTGTTTTGACGCTATCTGTCTAATGTTACAGTTGGTACGATGTACCTATCGACAATGAAACAGGACGCATTGCACGTATTGATGGATGTTTGAATTTTCTTATTTTTAAATTTAAGTTAAAATTGTGAAATTGACGTATGGTTAGTGGTAACAAGATAAGAAATTATCTATTCAACGAAATAAAAATTTGCGAACGGATAAAAATTTGCAAAATTAGATTTTGCTAATTTTACGTGAAAATTTCAAAATTAGCTTATGGGTTGTGGTAATTAGTAAAGAGATTATGAATTTAAAGCAAAAAAAATTGCGACGTTGCCAATTTTCGATTTTTATAATAACAAATGGTAACTCTCATTATCTAAGTTACGGAGTATTAGACGAAAGTGTAGTCCTTCATAGACGAAACTTTTGATATGTTACATTTAGTCAATATAATTAAAACATTTTCGCGGTCTTAATCCGGAATAAATTCGATTACTCATAATATTCAGCCCGGAAACTCACCCCGGACGAAGTCGGGTTTGTACATTAATATTATATATATCTTTTTACCTAAAAATAAAAAATAAAACAATTCTCACTGCAATTAGCTCTCAATCACAACATAGAGTCGCGGGTGTCGTTAAACTAGGGTATAGTACAGTATACACAATACAAATGAAACCACAGCAGATTGCTAGTTGTATGTACTTCTCAATCTGTGGTACATACTACATACGGCGTTTTAATTACCTAATACCAACTGTTAAGCGACAAGTATATGACCTTGTCAAAATCATTAGTAGTAGATAGTAAACATGGGCCATCACAAGGGTTACTAATTTTTGAAAAAAAATAATCAATTTATGGTAAAGTTTAGAGTTTTTTATGTCCGAAACGGCACATAATATTGAAGTGCGCTTTGGATAATTGATTTTAGGGATTAAATGCCTACATTATTTGGTAGTAGCCAAATAATAGCCAAATAATTATTGGTAGTATCATTATTCAAAACAATGAAGAATTAATTTTTATCGGGTCCAAATTCGAAGACAATCAATTAGTACTCAGAAACCCTTATACTATAGTAGCACACGCTATTGCGGCCATGTGTAGATAATGCAAGTTACATTTACCGATTTCTAAATTATCTGTTTTAGCATATTTTCATATGAAGTTAGTTTCATATTCACATAATACTATTATTATACGTTCTTTATTATTATTAGTTATTATATCATTTCCAGAGGAATATATGAGGTACATAATAACATAACAGCAACTTGCGAAAATCTAATTACATAATATTTAAGTTGTTGTATAAAAATATTTGAATTTGTAAATGCAAAATCAAAAATGTAATGTAGGAAGTTTTACGTTTTTTTTCTTTGTGCATATTGCATACCTACACATGTATAAAGAAATGATGTTGGAAAAAAGAGACATAAAATTTACTTATTATATTTCACTTACCTATCGTACAGTAAATATTTATCGCCACTTTCCTCATAGCATTCCCCTTTGGTTTCTATATAGGTACTATTAATTAAGAATAAGTTTTGGGCACCACTTTGAAACCATCGTCCTTGCCATGAAGGCTTGAATTCACAACTAGCTGCAACATAAATAAAAAATTTAATATTTGTATACTGCTGTGAAGGTGAACATAGCATAATTACAATTTTCCCTATCGAGGTAAATAATATAGGTTCTTCATTTCCTACATTCAAAGTGTAAATTTATTTAATGAAATAATCTTGAGCTGCTCTATATACAGATGTTATATAGCTAATTACAGATGTATTTCTACTTTTACCATCGAACATATATCAGAACTGACAGTGAACGATTTCTATTCAAATTGCATTGCCACTTGGATTTTATTTTAAAATCGTTCACGAAACACATTCCTTTGTGCTTACAATTTAGCGAGCAAACAACGTCAAATAGGAAAACCTTTCTATTCTGTATAGTACTAATAGTATTATAAAGAAAAGGATAGAAAATCCCAAAAAAAGATAAGTAATATATATACTATACAATTAAAAAAATATACAGGGTGTTTCACCACTAGTATTTTTAATTTCAATGGTGGATGGGAAATGAAAAACTGAACGGAAATTGTCTAAACAAGGCCCCCCCCGGTCATCTTCAATAGTTTCCGAGATAGTCAGAATTTTCTGATTTCTTCAAAAACGTTCGTGAACCGCAGTGTAACTGACCTACGCAATTCTGAGTCTTGAAAAGTAGAATAAACATTGAACTCATTAACGAGTTCAATGTCATACGTAATATAAAATTTCTCCATTTCCTTTGAGACAGTGGCGGCGTTTTAATAATTTAATTTTAAAGCGAATTTTAAAGTTGAAATTTTTACAGATTTTCAAACTTTTAATATTAAAATTTGGTTATTAATCAATTTTGGAGTTTAATATTAATTTGGAATTTGATCTAGAACCTATTAGAGGGCATTGAAGGATTAGCTTTCTTAGTTATTAAACTAATTCATTATTTAATATGCCATATTAAGTATTGAAAACTAGTGTTAATTAATCTTATTGCGAAACATTCTCTAAGATAAAATTTCAGTCTAATAACCTAATTTAATTTCTTTTTCTAACGAAACAAAACGAAAATCATAATTGCGACGGCACTGCCGCAATTATGTCGCTATTAATTAGCTTGGTCGACTCGAGTCGCCGATAATGCTAGCGTATTCATTTTCCAATACAAAATGTATTTACCTATTTAATGTTTACTAGAAAAAAAAAACAACTGTGCTTTTTTTTTAAATGCTGACTTCATTTCTATAGCAATAATTTAGAGATAATGCGTTTGTTTTGAGAATGAAGTTTAGTGAACATTTAGATTTAATTATCATAAAAAAAATATCTCCATGAAAAAAAACATTTTTTACATTTTAATAGACCGTACAAATAGAATGTACTAATTTAATTTCGAAATCAAATTGTACATCGTATCATAGGTACAACATTATGTGTCAGCTAATAAAAAAGCACGTAGCATAAAACAATTCTACAATTTTACACTTGGTACTAGGTTTTGTTACTATGCTGTTTCCAGCAATGTCAATTTGTTTAATAACATTGCATTAATTTCGCTTTAGTCATTCTTTAAAAGTAAAAACAGGAAAAATTCTACTAGCAGGATATTGATACATTTCTTGGGATTGTTATGTTAACGTGAGAATCAAAAATAAGAAAGAAAGAGAGAACAACAAATTAGAAAGAAACACTCTAGTGGAGACGTAAAATTAGATTAGTTAAATGTTGAATTTGGAGGGAGTAACTTTGATTAGATTTTAACGTTTTTGAAAGTGTTTGGAAATATTTTCTAGACAATTATGGCAAACTATACTACAGCAGAATGCTGTGATATGATGATGATTTATGGAGAAACCAGTGGAAATGCAGCTGCTGCAAAAAGATTATATCGAGAACGATTTCCAGAGAGACAAAATCCTTGTGAACGGACATTTGTTAATTTAGTGCAAAGGACAAGAGATACTCGTTCGTTAATTCCCCAATCCAGTTTGCCAGAAAGGCAATGTGTTCAAACAGAAGAAGACATTTTAAGCATGATTGAAAATGAGCCGTCGGCCAGTACTCGTGAAATTGCGCGACACGTCGAAGTTTCCAATTCCACAGTGTAGCGTATATTACGGGAAAATGGACACTATCCGTATCACTTACAATGCGTCCATTCTTTGGAACCGCAAGATTATTGAAATCGACTACAATTTTGTCAATGGGTGATTGGTGAGAGTTTAAGGCAATCTGGATTTGGAAACTGCGTCACAAGTTTTATTTACCGACGAAGCATTGTCCAATTCTACATTGTGGTGTGTATCACTGGAAAATGGGCATTATATGTCAAAATAAGTGGACCTATTGCGTGGCCAGCTAGATCACCTGATTTAAATCACTTAGATTTTTATTTATAGGGATACATGAAATATCTAGTGTACAAAAAGCCCTTTGACAATGAAGACCAACTTCATGCACAGATTTTTGAATTTGCAAAAATAATTCGGGAAAAAGCTGCAGAACAATTCTCAAGAGTTCACGATTCTTTTGTAAATCGGGCTCATCATGCGATTGAAGAAAATTGTGGTCATATTGAACACAATCTGTGAATAACTAATAAATTTTTACTGAATTGATAGTGATGTTTTAGTGAATCATTAATGTGGATATTGTACTTTTAGTGTGAAGTTTAATGCAACTTGTATTGTCTGACATAGTATTGATCGTCTAGTGTTGTGGACATTTGTTTAAATGTGATGATATGAATTGTTAATTGCGGGCGGCAGCGGAGTGGTAAGCCATACCACCTCGTCTGGTAAGTTGAAGTTCATTACTAATTTTCTGCAGTAATTACACCAAATAATTAGTGGCATGCTGGTATTGCCTTAATCTGCATTACCCTAATAAAGGTAACATTAAAGTACGGTTTGTGTAATTGATAACTTGCTATCCAATTTGGTAGCATGGAGATTACACAAAATACATTTTTTTTAAACTAGACATGACTAAAGTTAAATAGTTTTTGTTGGCTTTAAAAACAATTTGACAGAAAGTATTATGAAATAAAAGATTTTACATACTCTCCTCTGATGGAAATTAGACGAAGAAAATTGAAATTAGAATTAAAAAATTAAATGTAAAGAAATAAGTTCAAAACAGATTTTGCATTTTTTCAAATAAACAACTTTAAAGTTTTCTATTTTACATTACATAACTTTTACAATTTTTTTTTTGAATTTTGAAGTTTTTTTTAAAGTTATTCTTATGAATAAATAAACATGTCTAATTTTTCTTATTAAATTTTTTTAATTCTAATTTTAAGACATAAGTAAAAAAATAAAAATAAACAATCCTGACCTTCAACCATCACGTCTTTCATGGCTGTTTCGATAACGGTTGTCTACCGTTGCCAGGCGCGAGCCGCCACAAAGTACAGCGGATATCAAACGTTTTCTAGCCGTCTTTAAATGTTGGGCAATATTGTTAAATAAGTTATTATGAATATAAAAGTTATTAAGAAAAGTTATTTGTATGATGCCAGGAGTATGTGGTTAAATTTTCTGTTAACCTTTCGCGAAGTATATATATATATTTAATTAGTATGTAAACATACTAATTAGGGATGCACCGATTATTGTTTTACGATTACGAATATTAATCTTAAAAGCTAATTCATAGTCAATATACATATGGACATATTGATATTTTTAAAATACTGTGCTACATGAAGGAGCACAAATAGTATTTCTAGTACAAAAGTTGGAAAAATAACAAAAGTTTTTCAACAAAAAACGAAACTATATTTATTAATAGTATACATACAAATTTGCCGAGCGAACTCTTATACAAATATTTATTTAGACGACGCATAACTAAGCAATAGATAAACTGATTGTCGAAGGCGAAAATTGCGGCCATTTTATATAAAATTTAAATTGTTCGAACATCCATTATATTTGACGATTCCTCCTAGAATTCGTGGGGTTAGAAAGCTTGCAGCCACTGTATCTATGGTATTTTCTCGCGATATTTCCAAAAATTTCGAGTTCTCCGTGGTACGACTTACAGTTTAGGAAATATGAGCAGATTTGTCCGAAAATTGCTCGAGAATTCGTTATATTTGGCGCTTCCTAATAGAATTCGTTGGGTTAGAAGGCTTAAAACCACTGTATATTTTTATACGAAATGTACATCCTAGAATTCTCAATGGTTCTGATTAATCTATGGCTTACCGATTTAAATAATCTATGTCCGTCAAGACAGTTCTAGACAATTTCACTTATTAAAAATACATGTCATTGAGATTATTCTAGGGGGTACTAGTAGTGGCTATTATTTAAGTAAGTAAATATCGTTACAATATAAAATTGGCAATGCTATAATTTTTTTTCTTATATTCATATTTAAAGATCATTGCCACTAATCGTAACTGAATTTTAAGATTTGAACGTAAAATTAGAAAAATGGAAAATTGGCAACGTCGCATCATTTTTTTTTATAAATTCATAATTTCTTATCTCATTACCACTAATTATTAGTGGCATTGGGATAAGAAAATCATACGTGAATTTCACAATTTCAACGTACAATAAAAAATAAGAAATTGGTAACATCGCTATTTTTTTTTTTCAATTTTTCTTCAATTCAGAATTTAACAATCATTGCTTCTAATCGTAATTTCCTATCTCATTAGTAGATATACAACAGCAGAACTAGACCACGGGTTCAAAATTTCGCAACTAGATGGCGCTACAATCGCTGGGGTCCCATTTTTATGTCATTGAGTTTCATGTGTTTGCTATGTGTTTTACATAGTGTGTAAATCTTAATTTTTCAATTTTTATGTTAGATGGCGCTGTATGTGTCAATTGTCATCGTCATATTTTTGCATTTTGTGTGTCAGTTATCAGTGTCATATTTTTTTGTCAATGATATGTCATATTTATTTTCGGAATGTAGCGCCATGTTGTGGTCGGTAGAGTAAGTTTCAATGTGGTTTCCAAGGTATCTTTTGATGTAATGTTTGAAGTTTGATGTTGTGTGGATAGAGGTCGGCAGCGTCGGATATTGTCAAGAATTCGAAAAAAGGTGAAGACTTTTTGCTTGCTTACCACAAGGATAAGTATAAAGATGCTGTCGGGGCGCAGTCATAATAGGCGTTCTTACACCTATCCTCAATGTGGTAAGCAACCTCGTGATTGCAGCAGTAAAGCTGAGGAGTAAAGAAAAAGGAAAGAGAGAAAGAGACAGATGATAGAGAAGATCTTATAAATATAGATCTATAAAATTTTTAGATGTGAATAGGAATCAAACTTATAAACTTTTATGTAGGGTATAAGGACCTTACCACTGCACCACAAAGCCAACCAACATCCGTTATGTTGGGTTGGGTATATAAATTGAATTTTGGGTTGTGCCTAAAAATAATCTGTATTTTTAATGTAAAATATAAAATCGCTCGAGATTTTTAACAGGATGTTATTTGAAAGGATTATAAGGGTGAAAAATTTTTCTATAAATGTTATAATCTGTATTAAATCTAAATTAACATATTTAGCCATATGCAAATGGCTATAAAATCAGCTTTTATAAAATTATTATAAAATGTGGAGTCTATATCGGACAGTGAACGTGGTCGGATGTCTATTTGTGTTAAAATCGAATAATAGATACACAGATAAGCAGAGTATTGATTGTTTATATATAGTAGTTTAAAGTTAAAATAACAATGAAGTTTTTTTTTTATTTTTATATAAAAAAAAAATAATTATAGAGGATAAAAATCCATTTAAAGTGGCGACTAAGGTAAAAAGAACTCCACCAGTGGGAAAGGTGGAGAATAGAAAAAATCAAACCTCAACGGAGGAAGATGAGGAATATGAGGAGCAAGAAAAAGCAAACAAATCATATAGAGGAGTAGTGATGAGAGAAGTTGAGGATAGCATGGAAAAAAGAATAAAACTAAGACAGATATGTCTCAGTGGAAAGAAGAAAGAGAACATAGTAAAAAAAAGTCAATCGGAGTAAAAAATGCCTTTAGGAACAATAAACAATATGTGGAGGATTGGGTAGTAGAAGCTGACAAGGAGAAATTCAAGTACGTGGTAAAAAAAGAAAATTATTGATAGATTTTACTGTAAAACAGGTAGAGGAATATATAAAGATCGCGATCTGCTATAAATGCTGCTGCTATGAACATGTAGCCAAGTACTATACAAGAACCGAGGTATGCTACAGATGTGGACAGGAAGGACATGAAGGGAAAGATTGTGAGAAAAATGAGATAAAATGCGCCAATTGCACAAGAATTAATGGTAAAGATATAGAGCACATGGCCATCAGCAAAAAGTGCCAAATATACAAACGAAAGGAGGAACAATATCGAAATAGGATAGATTATGGAAACGGGGAAGAAGAGAAGAAACAAACAAAAAACTGAAAAAGAATTGGGGAAAGGAGCAGAAAACAATGAGAAGAAAAAATGAAGAAATATGGAGATTAGCAACATGGAATATACGAAGCATAAAGGGAAAAGAAATAGAACTAGAAGATGAGTTTCTGGAAAATAAGATAGACATACTTACAATAACGGATACGAAAAAAAAGGGGAGAGGATTGCAAAAAATGATGAAAGGAAGTGTATTTATATATAGCGGAGTGGAAACAGAGAAAAGAGCAGCTGCGGGAGTCGCATGTATAATAAAAAAGCAATGGGCACACAATATAGAAGAATGGGAGGCGTGTTCAGAGAGGATATTGACAATAAGTATGAAGGATGATAATGAGAGCGTTAAAACGATAATAAGTGTGTATGGACCAAATGAAGACGACAAAAAGGAGAACTAAGAGAAATTCTGGGAAATGTTAACAGAGGCGGTAGAAAGAGCAAAAGGCGAAATATACATTGCAGGAGATTTTAATAGTAGAGTGGGAAAGGGAAAACCAGGAGAGAGTAGAATATTGGGCCAGAATGGGGAGACAATACTAAATGATAACGGAAAAAGATTGATAGAGTTTTGCCGAATCAACAATATGTTTATAGCAAATACTTATTATAAGCACAAAGATATACACAAATATACTAGAGAGATGAGCAGCAAAAATAAAAAATCAGTAATAGACTATATAGTATCAGGAAGTGAAAATAGAAAGAACATAGTAGATGTAAAAGTGTCAAGAGGACCGGAAGTGGGAAGTGATCATTATATGGTTATATCAAAGATAAAGAAACCACTAAAATCAGACAACAGAGAGAGAAAAGAAGATAAGATAGAATATGAGAAAATAAAAGCGTATAGACTAAAAGACGGTTAGGTGGCAAAGCAATATAGAGAAAAAATGAAGAGGATGATCGAGAGCAGAAATGAGAAATGGAAGGCATTAAGTTTGGAAGAGAGTTGGGAGGAATTCAAAAAGATGATACTACAAATAAGCTCGGAAGTGTGTGGAAAAATAAAAAGAAATAAGAAAATAAAACAAACGGCATGGTGGACAGAAGGGATCAAGAAAAGAGAGAGACTAAAAAAGAAAAAATGGAAGGAATATCTACAAAAAAAAACTAGAGAAATGTATCAGTGTTACAAGGAAGAAAGGAAAATAGTGAAGCAATTAGTATTAGAGGCGAAAAGAAATGAATGGGCAGAATTCGGCAATAAATTAGAAAATGAAGCTGCAGAGGGGAAAAAAATATTCTATAGCAGACTAAGAACAATAAGAAAAGGAAAGACCAACAGTGCTACATATATAAATAACAAAGAAGGAAAAATATTAAAGCAGGAAGATGAAATAATGGAAAGATGGAAGCAATACTTTGAAGAGCTGCTGTCAGACAATATAGAGAGGAACGATACAAGAGAAGCAGACAATGCAGAGAGAAAGGAATGCAAAGACGAGAAAGAGGAATTTAATATGGAAGAATTGGAAAAGACCATAAAACAACTGAAGAATGGAAAAGCACCAGGAAGTGACACAACAACGACTGAAATGATAAAATATATGGGCGAAGAGGGAAAGCAGGTAATGCTGGACATATATAACAAAATATGGAAAGAGCAAATAATACCTAAAGAATGGCAGCATGCACTGATAGTACCAATCTGTAAGAAAGGAGATAAGAAAGATTGTAATAATTACAGAGGAATTACTCTATTAAATACAAACATGAAAGTGTTGGAAATGATGATAAACGAGAGAATAAAAATTAAAATAGAGACAACACTGGACGAATCACAGTCAGGATTTAGGGAAAGCAGAAGCATGCAAGACCATATATTTACGATTAAGTAGATAGTGGAAAAAACAAGTAAAAGCAAAAAAAATGTGTACATGGGTTTTTTAGATTTAAAAAATCTATTTTTTAAATCTATTTTTAAAAAATAGGTTTAAGGAAGAGATAGATTGTCGAAGATGATGTTAGAGAAAGAGATCAGCAGGAAAATGATTAGATTAATAAAAAAAATATATGAAGAAAACTCAAATAGCGTGATAGTCCAAAACAGACAATCAAAAAAATTTAAAACGAAAGACGGACTAAGACAGGGAGGAGGATTAAGTCCAACATTATTTAATATTTACATGGACAAAATAATAAGGAAAGCGAAAGAAAGAACTAGAGGACTTGACGTGGGATGGAATTATATGGAGAGAGTTGAAGTAAAGATTGGAGCATTTGCAGACGATATAATGGTGATAGCATCTAACGAAAAAGAGTTGCAGACAAGCATAAATAAATGGAATGAAACACTTAGAGAGAACGGAATGGAGATGTGTAAAGAGAAAACAAAAGTAATGGTGATCGGGGAGCAACATGAGATAAAAATCATGGTAGATAAGGTAAAATTGGAGCAAGTGACGAAATGGAAATATTTGGGAGTAGAAATAACTAGTTCAGGAAAGCAAGAAGAGGAAATTAACAGCCGAATAGGAAAAGCAATGAAAGTGTTTTACAGTATCAGCAATACGATTGTGGGGAAAAAAGAAATAACATGAAAAACAAAAATAAACGTCTATAAAACAATAATAAGACCTATACTGACATTTGGATTTGAGACATGGATAACAGATAAAAATGAAATAAGTAAAGTCCAAGCGGTAGAAATGAAATACATGAAGAGAGTAAAGGGAGTGGCAAAGAGAGAATGAATCAAGAATGAAGAAATAAGAAAAGTACTAGGAATAGAGGCGATACACGAATACATAGAGAAGAGGCAGTTGGGATGGTGGGGCCATCTGAAAAGAATGGGACAGGAAAGACAAGTGAGAAGGGTATGGGAAGCTAGACCTGGGCAGAAAAGAAAAAGGGGAAGACCTGAAACTACCTGGGATGACATAATAGAAAAGATATTACAAAGAAGAAGAATAACGATAAGTGAAGCTAGTAGGATGGCAAACAACAGGAAAGAATGGAGAAAGTTTTGCGACACAATGACGCGCAGCAAAAACGTATAAGCCTAGAGAAAGAAAGAAAAAAAAAAAAGAAGAAAAAGGAAAAAAAGATAAAGACTAACAAGTCTACACCAGAAATGGTAGACAGGCTTTACGATACATATATATATATATATATATATATATATGTATAATAAGTTATCTGCATATATATACAGATAAATTAGATTCGGTTTTTATTTATGAGGAATGGAATTTCTACTGCGAACTACTCCTGTTATCAGAAGTAATCTACTGTAATAAAATCTAATTTATCGTAGTTGTATACATGTTGGACGTGCAGTTTTTCAATTCGACCACCATCTAGCAGCAAGCAGCACTGTAGTGCTTAGTAGCACACAGTTCGTGTATCGCCTACAGTGCGATACACGAATACATAGAGAAGAGGCAGTTGGGATGGTGGGGCCATCTGAAAAGAATGGGACAGGAAAGACAAGTGAGAAGGGTATGGGAAGCTAGACCTGGGCAGAAAAGAAAAAGGGGAAGACCTGAAACTACCTGGGATGACATAATAGAAAAGATATTACAAAGAAGAAGAATAACGATAAGTGAAGCTAGTAGGATGGCAATCAACAGGAAAGAATGGAGAAAGTTTTGCGACACAATGACGCGCAGCAAAAACGTATAAGCCTAGAGAAAGAAAGAAAAAAGGAAAAAAGATAAAGACTAACAAGCCTACACCAGAAATGGTAGACAGGCTTTACGATATATATATATGTATGTATACATATATGTATACGATATATATATGTATCGTGGTGGTATGTATGGTGGTCGAATTGCATTCCTCATAAATAAAAACCGAATCTAATTTATCTGTATACTACGTACGTAGTATACAATAGGTATGTATTGTATGCATACATATATAATATACATATATACATATGTACTTATGTACATATATGTACTTATATTAATAAATATTTGTAATATTTTTTTTCTACAATCACCTAATAATATGTTACTTTACGCCCTGAAATGCGGGCGTGAAGTGAATCTTTCTCGCTCTAGGGCAATAAAGTTGTCAATTTAGCGACAGAGAACAAACGTTGATATAACAATAATAGAAAAATAATTTTAATAATTTCTGTAAAATGACTGACAAATTAATATCCATTCGAGCAAAATTCTCGTTTGAAATTAATATTTTAAAAACTATTTTATATATTTTTATAATTCAATTACATAATTAAGCCTAAATAATTGACAATCGAACAATTTTATTTTTGATTGTCCCTTGTACGGTTTGTCCATATTGGCATTGAATGAAATCATTCAATTGCAATCATGGCAAGTATGATTTTTCACATAAGTATACAATTATACGTGTGACCAAAATCATCCAAAATAATATTATTTAGTTTTAATAAGTAAAAATTGTCATTAATTAAAACACATTCAATTATCCGATTGCAGTAAATTAATTTCACATTTGGAAGTAGGATCACAAACATATTAGATAGTTATAATTAAATTTCTCATTCTCATAGAAAAAATCTATGTCCAGTTTGGTTGTTTGAAAATGGAAATAAATTTGTATAATTTATGTAGTAGTTTTTTATGATTTTAGAAAAAACGTAATATGCATTTCGGGCAAAAAGTGGCTTTATTGCTCCAGTGATTATTGCGCTCCACAAGCGTTGCGCGCTAACTTTCACTTGCGAGTAACAATGCATCACTTTTTGCCCTTAATACATTAATAACTGTTATTTTTTGAAATGGGTTTTTCTCGCCCTCAGAATAAGAGAATTTTTTTATAAACTTCATGTAACTCTCTTGTTAATAGCAAGTCTCTAATTAACCCTTTATGTCCTATATATGTATTAAGTATCTATAGTAGCCGTAGTTCATACTACACATAATTAATATAACAATCCATAAGATAATTTCAAGCTATATGAAACTTTAAGACTAAAATGGCGCCGAATGAGGAAATATAGGTTAACTATGCAAACAAGAAAATACGCAAGAAACAGAAGATCAGAAGAAAGAGCTGCAAACAAGATAATTTTGAAATAAATTATTAATTCAAATTGAAAGTCAGTAAATGTAAAAATCTAGCAAATTATAAATATTCGTGAATAACGAATATTTAGTAATCCTTTCTATGTATTTATTCAAGACTATGGTGATCTATACTGAGAACTAGACTCAACCCATGATACTAAGACTAACAAGATAAGCCAACGCTCAGCTTTGTCAATTTGGTTGTGACGTCAGTGAGAGACCCTTTCGGTAATCGCTTGTTTTAATAATTGAAATTGTGATTATAGTCTCTAATCTGATGTTAATTTTGTTTTTTGTCTATGTTTTTTATTTTACTACAGCTTGCAGTTTGTTTACGTTTAGTTAATCAATAATATTTTTTTAAAATTTATTCATTATTTCAGTAATACATATTTATACATGTGTTTGTATTATATTTAAAAAAATATAAAAAAAATGTTATATAAAAAAGCTATTTTATTTAAATATGTCAACGCCTTTTCAACCAAAAAAAACAAAAGGATCTCGCAGTGACGCCATGCGCAGAAATTTTTAAAATTGGATCTCAGGTTGGTTTATCTTGTAGTCTTGGTATCATGGACTCAACTTAACAAAAGTCAAAATATTTGTGGGTCAGAAAATTTTTTGTCCGCTAGACGGATTCGTGTATTTTGCGATAATTGCAGGTGATAGTCAGATCAATGACGGGCTTCGTTATTGTTTCGTTTTCAAATTTTACATCAATTTTGATATTTAAAATAATCCATAGTATTCTAGAAAAAAAACATATAACTATTAAATAATTGATAATAACATTTCAAAATAAACTTTATATAATAAATTAACAATTATTCTTGTAATATATTTTTACTCGATCTCATAGCACGTCACTGGTCATAAAATTAATAAAATGAGGAAAAAACAAAGCTATGCCCATTTTTTAAATAACAATTGCTGTATTATATTAAATATTTATTTTTACAATCATAGTTTTAATTTGCTGCCATAACATCTATGATTTTCTTTAGAAATAAGAAAATTTGATTTTCTCATAAGACCAATGTAAAAAACATTGTCTCAGTTGGTTGCAGTGCCGCCTGGCGGCAGCCCGTTTTCTTCTTCTAGTGTTCACTCGTTCTTATAGCCCTCCATATTCAATATTAATTTTTGAGTCCTATTTTCAAGTTATATGAACTTGATATATATGAACACATTATAAAAATCTACAGTCATAATTTAAACGGTTCAAATTCACAATTCATCATACTTCTAATTAGACAATATGTCACAACGATTTGGTGAAAAGATAACCGAAATATCAAAAAGCAACCCTTCTATTGTGAAAATCCATTTCGTCATACAATGCTTTAGAGTTTTGTCTCCTATCTTTCTCTATTTCTATATTGAGATTTTGTAATTATCTCAAATGATACCGATGAAACTATGCGGCCAAAGGAAGTTGAAACAGCAGGAGGAAAAGATGTTTACCCCGTTTATAAGTGGACTCCCCCAGGGACAAACAAAAGATGGAAGGATCAGATTCGAATTGAGGGATAGTGAGGGAAAGAAAATGAAAAGGGAGAGAGAGAAAGAATGGGCGGTGGATAATATAATATTTTTGATTTACTTTGAGAATCTATGAAAAGTCTTTGATGCAGCAATTATTAACATACGTATTTTTTACGTTAATATTGTTGATGATTCAGAAGACGCTCATGTATTCTTTAGTTTTTTTTATTAGGTATTTTCTATTTCAGTTTATATTTTTTTATTTTTTCTTTAATCTCCTGTGTTTTCTGTTCTATTCCTTAATAGCAGATTACAGCAAAATTCGATTGCTTTTTTACATTTCGTTTTCACTAAATTCGTTTACCTATCGGATATGCTCTCTTTCTATCTTTTGTTATAATGCAGCCTTTAGTTTCTTCTCTCATTATTTTTTTCTGCTTTCGATAATTTTTTTCTGTCTTACTTTCTGACAACAATTCTGAATTGAGTTTTCTTTGCTTTGCCTAGTTACTGTGTATGGATAATCCCAGGGAATAAGAGACAGGTATTGGGGCTAAAGAGCCACTATAAAGGCTAAGGAGGTTGTGGAAGATATCAGATAGTGATAGTTATGATGGTAGGAATACAGGTGCTTGGAAGAGGCTAGCATCAGGCTTAACTTTTCGCCAGTTGTTTTTATTGTTTTTATATAAGGCTTCTTGTTAAATTATCCTTCGTAAATATTTTCTGGATTTCTATATACGATTTTCCGACAATTATTAATAATATTACGTTATTTAATCGGATTTAAAAGATTTCAGGATATCACATTAATCAAAGAATTTGTTGTCGTGTTGTAGTGTACAAATGTAGTTGTAGTGTTTTTTTCTATAAACTATATAAGTTTATTGTATAAAGTATATTGGTATACTTTTTTAATTAGTTATAATAATATTTTATAACTATCGAAAAAAATACAAAGAATAGTCGAAACAGAACCGTTTACATATAAAATAACTACGAGAATGAAATATTAAAACTCCAATAAAAGATAAGTATGTCAAATAATTTTTAGATGATATAGGCAAACTATACTACAACAGAATGCTGTGATATGCTGATGATTTATGGAGAAACCAGTGGAAATGCAGCTGCTGCAAAAAGATTATATCGAGAACGATTTCCAGAGAGACAAAATCCTTGTGAACGGACATTTGTTAATTTAGTGCAAAGGACAAGAGATACTGGTTCGTTAATTCCCCAATCCAGTTTGCCAGAAAGGCAAATAAGTGTTCAAACAGAAGAAGACATTTTAGGCATGATTGAAAATGAGCCGTCGGCCAGTACTCGTGAAATTGCGCGACACGTCGAATTTTCCAATTCCACAGTGTGGCGTGTATTACGGAAAAATGGACACTATCCGTATCACATACAACGTGTCCATTCTTTGGAACCGCAAGATTATTGAAATCGACTACAATTTTGTCAATGGGTGATTAGTGAGAGTTTAAGGCAATCTGGATTTGCGTCACAAGTTTTATTTATCGACGAAGCATGCGTTACACGATTTGGACTTTTCAATAGCAGAAATGGCCACATTTGGAGCGAAGCATGCTTATCGTCCTAGTAGTTTCCAAAGACAGTTACGAATTAATGTTTGTTTTATCTTCCCGTTTAACTGGAGAAAGTTATTTGGATTTTTTGAGGAACATTTTATGGGAACTATTGGATGACGTCCCATACCAATTACGTCATGATATGTGGTTTATGCATAACGGAGCTCCACCTCATTTCTATTCTAATGTTAGATCTTTTTTGAATAAAAAATTTCCAAATAGGTGGATAGGCCGTGGAGAATTTATTGCGTGGCCAGCTAGATCTCCTGATTTAAATCTCTTAGATCCTTATTTATGGGGCTACATGAAATATCTAGTGTACAAAGAGCCCTTTGACAATGAAGATCAACTTCATGCACAAATTTTTGAAGTTACAAAAATAATTTGTGAAAAAGCTGCAGAACAATTCCCAAGAGTTCACGAATCTTTTATAAATCGGGCTCGGCATGCGATTGAAGAAAATGGTGGTCATATTGAGCACAACCTGTGAATAACTAATAAATTTTTACTGAATTGATAGTGATGTTTTAGTGAATCATTAATGTGGATATTGTACTTTTAGTGTGAAGTTTAATGCAACTTGTATTGTTTGACATAGTATTGATCGTCTAGTGTTGTGGACATTTGTTTAAATGTGATGATATGAATTGTTAATTGCGGGCGGCAGCGGAGTGGTAAGCCATACCACCTCGTCTGGTAAGTTGCAGTTCATTACTAATTTTCTGCAGTAATTACACCAAATAATTAGTGGTATGCTGGTATTGCCTTAATCTGCATTACCCTAATAAAGGTAACATTAAAGTACGGTTTGTGTAACTGATAACTTGCTATCCAATTTGGTAGCATGGAGATTACACAAAATACATTTTTTTTAAACTAGACATGACTAAAGTCAAATAGTTTTTGTTAGCTTTAAAAACAATTTGACAGAAAGTATTATGAAATAAAAGATTTTACATACTCTCCTCTGATTGAAATTAGAATTAAAAAATTAAATGTAAAGAAATAAATTCAAAACAGATTTTGCATTTTTTCAAATAAAAAACTTTAAATTTTTCTATTTTACATTACATAACTTTTACAATTTTTTTTTTTAATTTAGAGGTTTTTTTTAAAGGTATTCTTATGACTAAATAAACATGTCTTTATATTAACATTTTTCTTATTGAATTTTTTTAATTCTAATTTTAAGACACAAGTAAAAAAATAAAAATAAACAAGCCTGACCTTCAACCATCACGTCTTTCATGGCTGTTTCGATAACGGTTGTCTACCGTTGCCAGGCCCGAGCCGCCACGAAGTACAGCGGATATCAAACGTTTTCTAGCCGTCTTTAAATGTTGGGCAATATTGTTAAATAAGTTATTATAAATATAAAAGTTATTAAGAAAAGTTATCTGTATGATGTCAGGAGTACGTGGTTAAATTTTCTGATAAGCTTTCGCGAAGTATGAAAGTAAGAAATAAATTCAATAAGTTCAATTTTTTTTATTAAATTTTTTTAATTCTAATTTCAAGACAAGCAAAAAAATAAACCAGCCTGACCTTCAATCATTTGCTTTGTGGACAAGTCATTCAAGGTTTTTTCCATCACGTCTCTCATGACTGTTTCGATAACGGTTGTCTACTGTTGCCTAGCGCGAGTCGCCGAAAAGTACAGCGGATATCAAACGTTTTCCAGCCGTTTTTAAATGTTGCGCATTCTTGTGAAATAATTAAAGTTGATTTTTCGAAAAAAAGTTATTAAGAAAAGTTGTTTGTATTGATGCCAGGAGTATGTGGTTAATCGATTCCGATTAGTCCTAATCGTATTCGGAGATTATTGGCGTTTTTGTAATTAATCGTAATCGCCGATTATTAATACGATTAATCGTGCATTTTTAAGGCTATTGGAAGATTCGCGGAAAGACTATTTGCTATCGTTGTTGGTCGCATTGTCTGAACCTTTGCATTGTATTTAGTATGCAGGGTGTTAATTTAGAGTTGTAGAATATTTACACCATGTACTTCTGACATCAATACCAACAACTTCTCTTAATAACTTTTTTCCGAAAAATCAACTATTTCACAATATTGCGCAACATTTAAAAGCTGCCAGAAACAGTTTGATATCCACTGTACTCTACGGCGGTTCGAGCCGGCCGACAGTACTCGTTTTACTACTCGAAAACTACTCGTTTTCAATGCTTAATCTAACACATTAAATAATTAGTTTAATAACATAAAATTCATCGTTCAATCGTGTTAAAAATTCCCTAGATCACCGACTGCATTTAATTCCACAGATACAAATTATTAAAAAAAATTATTTATGACAAAATTTTAATATTAAAAGCTTGGAAATACGTAGAAATTTCGACTTTAAATTCGCCTAAATTATTAAAACGCCGCCACTGTCTCAAAGGAAATGGAGAAATTTTATACTACGTATGACATTGAACTCGTTAATGAGTTCAATGTTTGTTCTACTTTGCAAGACCCAGGATGGCGTAGGTCAGTTACACTGCGGTTCACGAACGTTTTTGAAGAAATCAGAAAATTCTGATTATCTCGGAAACTATTGAAGATAGACCCACCCTTCCTTAACAATTTTCGTTTAGTTTTTTAATGACCTATACGTGGTGTGACGTTCCTACAAGTCAAAGTTTACACCCTGTAAAAATAGTCTTTGTTATATTGCTCAAATAGTGTTCCTGAATTGTGTTTTATAATTGTGTTGATTGTTTTGTGTTTCTTTTAAACAATTTTTCCTTTAATTCAATAAATAACATTTTTTTTTCATTTAAAGTGCAATTAGTATTTTGACACCCATTCGAACTCATGAGACTAGAACGTTACAATACTTTTCTTATTTTACATTACAATTATGAAATTCACATATGATTAGTGGCAATGAGATAAAAAAATATGAATAAAAAAAAATGGTGCGTTTCCAATTATCTGCTTCCAATCTATCTATTTTTCTAATTTTACGTTAAAATTGTAAAGTTCATTTACGATTAGTAGTAATGAGATAAGAAATTATAAATTTAAATATAAATTTTATTTTTCTAATTTTACGTTAAAATTGTGAAATTCACTTATGGTTAGTGGTAATTAGATAAGAAATTCTGAATTTAAAGAAAAGAAATTTCGCGACGTTTTCAAGTTTAATTTTTTTTATTTTACGTTAAAATTGTGAAATTTAAGTATGGTTAGTGATAATTAGATAAGAAATTATGAATTTAAGGAAATAAAAATAAAATAAGGATATAAAATTGGCGACGTTGCTAATTTTCTATTTTGTTTATTTTACGTTAAAATTGTGAAATTAACTTATGGTTAGTTATAATTATGGGTGTAGTCCCACCCAACTCAGTCATTTTGTACGACTTTCTCAAAGAATTGAGCGTTCGATAGTGAGGCTAAAAGTTTCGTTTAGCGCTAAGTACAAAATATATACGGCCAAATTGTTTATATATAAATAAAGTTGTTAATTTAAACAAACAAGTTATGTAGTAGGAAATATGAACAAATATTATTATCATATACGTACTATATTATTAACATGTTTTACCACTTTAATTCTGTATGGTAAAGAAGTGATGATAAAGTTCCATATGAAATCTGATACCACCATCATGGTATCATAGTCTATATCGCGTCGACTTTTCTCCACCGTCCTCCGCACTAGATAACTGTGAAACATGTAACTGGGAAGTTTTACAAGAAGGAAAACTTTTCTAGTTTACAACGAACGAAGTGTGCATGCACGTACGTTATTGTTGTATAAAGGTAAAATTGGATTCTCATTATAACTGTATAATGAAGCAAATTTTGAAGTTATATATTCCATGTAGACATTATTTACCCTTTTTTTATTTAAGTTTCAATTTTGGGTATTTAATAGCAACGTGTGGTTAAACATATACTTATTATAGTTGTACAATTGGTGCCATTTATTAGGTGGTCTCGATAATTTACATATATCCCGCAATTTGCGTGAACAATATATTATAATGCTTCCGGTTTTCTGCGATAATCTTTTTTCCTATTATTTTTTTTTTCACGTTTTATTTTTCTATTTTTATATTTTTTATATTATATATAGTACAGTTCAAAAACTAATTACATAACTCTGAAAAAACTACTCAATAATAAAACCTGGAAAATTATTATTTCACAGCTTTAATACGGAATTTTATAAAGCACATTTTATTTCATTTTATATTTCATCGAATATATTCATGTGCTTTTCTTCTATTAAATTTTCCTAAGCTTTAAAAGACCTTTTGTGAATCGTTTAAAAATTTTATAATAAAATGATAATTTGCCGTGATTCGGTTTTATATACATGTATAGTAAGTTAGGCAGTAATAAAATCTGAAGGGCCCATTCTGTAGATGTCGAGTTTCATTTAATTCTTATTATACTATAGTATTCCAATGCATGTGTTCAAAAACAAAAGCAAGAAACGTCTTCTTTTAAAACAGGTAGAAAAAACTCGAAAAAGTAAAGTTTTTAATAGTCGCTTTAAAATTGAAAAACAAAAAAGAAACAGAGAGTTATACTGAAGCCATCCTACATAATATTATTATGTCAATTCTTTTGAAGAATTAATAATTTACAGATTTTTTTCTTTCCAAAAGTAGACATTAATTTGGATTTCTGTTTTTCACCATTTCACCAACTACCTAGAGAAAAAGCAGTGTTTTCCTCATAGAACTACTCAGCAAAAATACAGCCATTAATCTTAAAGTTGAACCAACTAGATATTTTTACCCAATAAAACACTTGCTCTATTCATGGATCATCACGTCACTTATTAAATAAAATGGGCGACGCAACTATAAAATATTTATTCTTATTATTTTTGTTACACCATACCATTGTTGCCTTTCAACTAATAAAATTTTCATTTTGATGTTAAATAAAATTTTAAAAAATCAGTCCAAGTGTAGCAGTTCAATTTCTTTTTTAATTATAGGTATATTTTCCATTTAAGAAAGTTCATATTATTGAACTATTTTCCATCTCGCTTTCCTTTCTTTGTTTCTTCGAGCAGCTTTTCCCTGGTCTCCGTTCATAGGGTTCCGTTTCGCTCGCTATTGGTTCCTGATGGCGATTTTGCGTGCTCTAACGGAAAAGTAGATTTTTGAAGAGTTTATGTAATAGTTCCTGCTGGTTAAGGTTCGCTTCGCGACATAATTATTCCACCGGTACGCGTTAGTTAACGTACGACATACGTTAAGTGTTTTAAGCCTCAAAGTTAGGCTGCTGCTTCAGTGTTTATGGTTGGTGCCTAAAAATAGGTAACCTATTTTAACCCGTTTGAGGAAGATTCAACTTCACTATCGAGACAGCTTTGAAGTGTCTTAATTATTGGTTTGGCCTTCGAAAGCCCTATAGAGAGAATCGGTTAATTGTCAGGTTAATTATCGCCCTGGTTCATTACATCGCTTCCAGCCTGGATAAACCCTCAATCCAGTGCCACCGAATTTACGAAAGTACCACCACCACATCTACCATCAATTCTACCCCTAGAAACCGCAAGTAGATCTCTATTCCTTTTTTTTATCATTTGCTGATATTATTTTCTATCTACTATAACGGTTTTATCTGCATAAAATTATACATAATATTAAATTTAACTGATATTTTCTTAAAATTCACTCTATGCTCTAAAGGGCATCTTCATATGTCGGCTCTGAATTTGGCTTAGTATTATTAATAGCTTAATCTTTTAAACGCCCCATTGGCGTAAGTCTATATTTTATTTTATTTTATTACTTTTTTTTTTATCATCACTTATATTTATCCTGGTGAGCTTAACTGCTCACTCAACATCGTGAGAGTTCTGGATTTTACCATAAATTCTAGTGGCGCACCAGGAATAAAATAAAAGTTGATCTTCTTTGGGTACCCATATTTTTATTAGAGTAAGTTTTTATTGTTTGGTACTCATTTTATTTTGTTTCTCTTTAATTTTATAGAACTGATTTTGTACTTTTATGTTTTCCAAACTTGATATTTTAAATTCACTATTGCTAAAACACATATATATTATTTTCTATTTTGGGCACATAGCGGGTTTACACAAGTTACGTGAATCTGGACAAAAAAAATTGCCAGCAGCAAATATCACCATCGCTACCATCTATATTAACTTCATAGTAGTCTAAATATATGTATAACATATGTTTGACGATAATCTATTATACAATTGTCTCTATAATACATAGATATTTATTTATTTATACAAATTTAAACATTTCCATCATATTTAGCAAAAAAATGCCGTCATCTCATTATTAATAATTTCTATAATAGAGAAAAAAGAGATTTAAATAGTTCATTTTAATAGTATGGAGTAGGCGAGCTTCTGTTTTAGAAATTTTACATCAAAAGCTAGCCGCATGAAGGGACATTAATGAAACTTGACTTTCCGTCGCTCTTTCTAATATTTTTTACTTTTCCCTTTTTTTGTGAAAAAACTAACGCCACTATTAGCTCCCAGTAAATATTACATGTTTTTTTTCCTTTCTTTCTTTTTATCTATTAGGAAAGGAAATTCATTGAAAATATGAATATTCTCAGTTCATGTAGTTTGGTGGTGGCGATGGAATATTTTGCTGTTTAAATTTTTCTTTAATTTGTTTGAAAAGTGACGTATATTTAATGCAAAAGAAAGTAAAAAAAAATTAAATAGTAAATAGTAAAAGTAAATTATATCTCATACATTTTCTCATCAAAATGTTATATAGCCACAATACCACCGTCAATTCTGTACATAGAACCCTGATCAATAAATGAAAAGAAATTGGACTATGGCCCAAAATACTTGTCATATTTCTATTATTATCAGTCAATAATTTATCTAAAAATCCTAAAAAAAAAAATGGCAACACAAAAGAAGCACAAATCTGGTGTTTCGGCTAACTTGATTAAAACATCTGGAAGTGACAAAGGAGTTAAAGGAAATGAGAATGAAAGAGACACGGAGAGAGAAGGAGAGCGTGAAGATTCAGATATAGAGAATAACTAATATATATACCTTCACGTATATCGGTTCTGGATAGTGATTGCATTTCGTGTCTTTTGAGTCCCCCGTTCGTGTTACCGTCCCTATCCACCCCCACTGGGGAAATCAAACTGCCACACTCAGCGTGTTGTCAAAAGGAAATGTTTTTGTGTAGGATGCAAGATGCATCTTTGTAGAAGAAGGCAACAAAAAGCGAGAGCGAGTGAATGACGATGAAAAAAGTATAAGAGAGATAGAGATGATAGAGAGAGACAACCAGTGAAAAAGAAATAAAGGTGGGGGGAGTAGATGGTGTTCTACTACTAGAATTCGTTGAATTTATTGGATTCATTTATCTTCTGATATTGATTCTGTCTTTGCTGCTTCTCTTCTACTACTGGATATTTGATCGGTATAATAAAATAAATGCGTTTACACAATGTGATAGAAAAGGATGGCAATAATCGAAAAAGTACAATGAAATACGTAAAGTTCTAACAAAAAACAACTTGGCGCAATAAGCACCGATTTAGCAACGATGTAGAAATTGTGTGGAATGTTTTCCAATCTCATTTGTCAACAGTGGAGAAAAATATGGTTATCATAATTGTGTAGATTATTAGAGGTTATTATTCATTTTAAATGAAGCAAATGGAAGAAAAACAGCAAAAATAACAATGTAATAGAAACCAGTGATGTCCAAAAGGGAAAATAGAAATAATTCTCTTCTCCCTTGTTCACTCCCCTGTTCCACGGTGGAGTGTGACGAAAATGGAGCTCTTACAACCAAACAACTCTCCAAATTATCGCAATTACGCCTTCATTGTGGCGTATATAGGCTTCTACCCCCTCCCTCGAAATAGGCAGTGCGAGTGGTAAAGTGGAAAGCTAGCCATAGACTACATATATTGTCTGAAGAGATTTAAATTACAATATACATACATTACATGATACTGAAAATTTCCGCACAAATTGCACAAGGGACAGTTTGTTGGTTTTGAATAAAGAAAAAAAAATGTGTGGGATTGACATGGTTATCATTAATTTATCATCATGAAAGGGCAATTTGACAATATTGCAATATCAACAATGTTGATAATGAAATTAGTGTAATTGAAAATAAAAGAAAGACGACATAATTTTTTTTATTTTCATTTTGGTTGGGTGAAATCAAATCTACTCCGGCAGCTTATGTCAACAAATACGTTTGCCAGATGAACAAATTCGCACACATACATACCCACGAGAAATAGACAGGGTATACAAAACTGTCTCACGTTTAAGCGGTAAAATAAAATACAAAATGAAAGAATGAAAGGAAAAAAAAAACGAAAAGAACTGTCCCTCTCTTCTTGCAATATGGGATTTATTTTGTGTCTTATAAAAGAAGAAAACGAGATAGAAAGGAAAAGAGATAAAACGAAGAAGAGATTTTCTTTCTTCTTTTACGATTTGTAAAGCTTTCTATGAACAACAGCAAATACACTTAAATCTTTTTACTTCGTTTAAACTAGCAGATTTCCTCTGTTTATCTTTTTATTTATTTATTTGTTTCTTTTTTTTTATATTCGTTATTACAATTTTTGAATGCCATTAATTTGGATTTTATTCTGAATTAGTTTTAAACTTTTAAGTTTTAAACTACTTGGATCTTTTTTAACTTATTCAAGGAAATAAAAAATTCCTACTTTAATTGTCTCTTCTTAATGCGCCGACGTGTAGCCTAACTGCAGATTATGGAGAACTATAAAACGGTGACCATCCTAGTGAGCTAAGTAAAAATAATATCGTTCGGATAATTAAAATTTAGGTATTTAGGTATATATTGTAGCCATCATTGCTACAATAAATCGTACAAGCTGCGATATAGTGGTGCCTTGGTCGAGGTATTTGTACGAGGATGTAATAGTGAAGGTGTAACCAGTTCAAGATAGCTCATTAACTTTCTCATTGAGTTGGAACCTCGTTGCCGCCAAGTATTCATGGATGAGAAACAAATACATATAGTAATTCATAAGCACGTTCCATATGATATCCAATCTCTATACGGTAGACCATAAAAAAGCCATAAAATTCAAAAAAAACGTAAGCGTCCCCATACTATTAGATCATCCGTAGCAAAACAAAGGATGCTGAATAATAAAAATTACGACAATGGAAAATTGACTGTTATACGTGTTTGATTGCCTAAACTTTACAAATTATATTTTTTAATTCAAAGAACACTTGTTTCTAGTTATGTGCTTGTACGAGGTACTGTGGCCATGATGTACCTGAATTTTAATTACCCAAACGATATTATTTGTATTTAGCTCACTAGAATGGTCGCCGTAAGAGTCGAAACGAGAAAAAAAACGAGTTACCAGTAGGGGGTGCGATCAGCAGCTTCCTTATCTTTAATATTGCTCTTATGGCAAAATCAAATTTTGTTATTTTTAAAATAAATCGTAGATTTTAGTGTAGCAGATTAAAACTGTGAATGCAATAATGAATGTTTAACATAATTCAGCAATTTTTATTTAAAAACTGAGCATTAATAATTTTGTTTTTTACCCATTTTATTGATTTTATGATCAATGAGATCAATAGGTTGGGTAAAATATATAATAGAAATAATTGTTAATTACTATTGTGTTATCTATAGTATATAAATACTATGGATTATTTTAAATATCAAAATTAATGTAAAATATGAACATGGTTTGAAAACGAAACAATAACACTGTACGTCAATGATCAAGTGGCTACCTAACAAAAAAGGAATCAGCCTGACGGACAAAAAGTTTTCTGACCCGTAAATATTTCGACACGATTCTACTCATTATAGTTCTCCATACTCACATACAAGTGTATTGTGTAGTTAAAAACCGTATATTTTCATGAAAAATGTATTGCATATAAAGAGCGTATACTTGATTCATTTTCAAGATGCAGCTAAGCTCCGCTTATTTTACTTTTGCGTTTTTGCAAATACATTCTTCTCCTGTTAATACAATGTAAGTTGGATAGACATCAGTAATTCTGTCAAATGCATGTGGTATAAAGTTTTTAATCAGGCTATAAAAAATTACTTTCACTCCCTTTTCACTTTTCACTTGGGCTTCATTCACTCATTTACTCGATGACTTATTTCAAACAAAAGAACTAATCGATTTAAATACGAGTGTACTATGAAAACTTTAAGGCTAATTATTTCAATTATTAAATATTCAATGGATGGTTGACGTGGGTAAAAAAAAAATGCTCTAATTCGGTTAAATTATAGAGTAGATGAATAATGATAGTAGAAATAGGTGAACAAGATTTGGGAGTTAATGGGATTCATGATGATAATGATGGTGGTGAAAATGGAGAAAAAGGATATATGGACAAGTCTGCATGAAAAATGAGATATCTTTATTTTATTTGTTTATTGTTCATGGTAGTCATAGTAGTAAGTTAATTATTATTTGTCCATTAGGATTTGGAATGAATTTCTATTTCATGACATGGAAAAACATGGCGTGACTAATATTACGGACACACGAATTCGTGTGTCCGACGTTTCACCTTCGAAAGATACTTTATTAATTAATAATAATAATAATGACTAGGAGAGTACATGAAATTGTTGGCATTACACAAACTGTAATGGTTAATGGTTGCCCTTAAGGTAGATTCAGCCTCGTACGTACTAATGAATGTTGCAGCAGTGAGTGGTTTTTATTTGACGTAGAATTACGTATTCAATACGACATCAATATCTGCGTACACTTGCGACACAATACTCTGCGTTCAAACTTGAACGGTCACGTATGTAATATAGCATTGTCTATACTTTTCTGCGACCACTTACTTCTGCAACACTTATTTCTACGTATGTGGCTGAATCCGCCTTTAAACTTTATGATTCGGTCTTGTAAGTATATATGAACTTTTCCCATATTATGTTTGTTATTCATTTTTCGAGAAATTGCACAGTCACCTAGTGAAAAATATAATGGGAATTGAACAGTCGAACTGTGCTGGAGGAATTAAAAGTCAAAAAAGATTGCCTAGAATAACTGAGTTAAAGTGCTCAGATTTCATTCCGGGTTAGAAAATAAAATAAAATCTCTTCATGACATTTCATTTAGATTAGGAATTCCGAAATTGTGTATGCGTTGTAATTTTAATAATTAAACTATGACCCAATTCTCCCTTGCTTCTCGGTTTTTCCATTGTGAAAGTCGAATGGTTTGATATTCAGTTTTCAGATTTAATTTTAGGAATGAATTAAAATGCTTCAATATACACATATTCTTTACTCTACGATGATAAAATACAATAGCGGTATTAAATAGAAATGAACAACCCAAATATGAAGTGCTGATGGAATCTATCTCTGATGAATGACAGAGAGATAGGAACCAAGTTAAATGGTCACAAGCGAATCGAAATTTATCTGGGAGACTTTCCCAAGCGCTAATATCATTCAGTCAATCACTATCACCTTCAATGAAGAATTTGAAAATTATTCTGTGATTGTGGCTCTTCTCCCTGTCCCATTTCTATCGCCGCTCAATCGTTGAACCGAAAATATCGAATATGTCTATGTCATTGTCTCACTATCATCCCTTAAAATAATGCAATGACAATGGAATAGGCCTTTTGGGCTTTCGTGCTGAGAGGATCCGACTGATGGTGATGCGGTGGCAACAGTGGCGGAACTGTGGTCAAAATACTTGCCTAGCAGGGGTATTTTAATATTTGAATACGCTTCGTGCCCGGCACAGCAAAAAGGCATTTTAATGGAGAGTGAGGAGAACAGTGGGAGAAAGAGTAAGAGCAAAGTAGAGAAGGAAAGAAAATGCTGATGTAGTTGGAATTTCATGATAGTAGTGGTAGATAATGGATAACGGACAGACAGATGAATGTTTTGCATCTTTTTCTGTCTAAAATTTATTCTTTTCGTACGAAATTCAAATACTGACTCCATCTCTTTTACCCTCTCTATATGTCACAGTTTTTTTTTAATTTTCATCTCGCATAGTTCAAAAATTCCATACATAAATAAATAATTCATTCAAAATTTATGAAAAAAATATTTCATCTATAAATAAATAAATTTATTGGACTTTGATCCTCCACCCGAAGTACATAATGGTAAGTTGATTGCTTCTGTGGCTTTTTTCATTTCCTTTTTTAGTTTTATCTAGAATTTTCATCCTTTAAAATATCGTCTTTTTCCCTTTTTTATGAATATATGTGTTCAGTTTGTAAGTTGGATATCCTATGGGAATTTCATATGGGAATAAATATCAGTCATTTTTTCTGGACTATAGAAAGCCTATATCCAGAATAGCAGGATGAGGTTTATTGGAACTCTCCCCATCTCGATTTCTATCTCTACTGTCCCCTCTCTCTCTCCCTCGTTCTTTGATTTATTATGTATACGCATGTTTGTGAGGTCCATTCATATTTAGAAGCTCCAACCAACAAGGTAAAATACATAAAATAGAAATTATTAATGTTATCATTATTAGCTGAAATTAATTTAACAATAGTTCTGATTGTAAAATGTTTTTTTCTAAATCGGTGCCGAAAAGTGTACTTTTCGGTTTTAGGCGTTTTAGTCGATTTGAGTGCCGAAAAGTAGAAGTTTCTCGCACGCAATTTAGTGACTTATAATAATGTAATTTCGTAGTTTCAATTGTTAGATTACATTAAAATTTATCTTCTAAAATCACTTAATACCACAACATCTATTTTCGGCAAAAATAAACCAATTTCTGGATTAAATGGCAGACGTAATTAATTCTTAAAATTAATTATTTGTTGATTAAAATTCCCTCATTAGAAGAAATAGTATTGTATTGTATATATACTGTACTTGTATGCAAATATACTATTTTGGGCCGAAATAGTATATTCGAATACAAGTGTTAAAACCCGATTTTTGGTGATCAATAGTGAAACACTCACTGCTCCGCAGCTCGTCTTTGAAACTCGTTCGTACCAACAAAAAAAGAGATTTTCCACACTTGCATTCGAATATATTATTATTTTTTCTACAATCACCTAATAATATGTTACTTTACGCCCTCAAATGCGGGCGTAAAATGAAACTTTTTTGCTCTAGGGCGATTAAGTTGTCAATTTAGCGGCAGTGAGCAAACACGTTGATATAACAATGGAAAATAATTTTAATAATTTCTGTTAAATGACTGACAAATTAATATCAATTCCAACAAAATTTTCGATTGTAATTAATATTTCATAAACTATTTTATATATTTTTATAATTAAAATACATAATTAGATTTAAACAATTAATAATCAAACAATTTTATTTTTGATTGTCAATTGTATGGTTTACTCATATTGGCATTGAATGAAAAGAGAAAAATATATTTTTGTAGTTAATTCGTCGCATTGCAATCATGGCTTCTCTGATTTTTCAAATATACAATTGTATGCCAGGCGGAAATCATTCAAAATAAAATTATTTAGTTTTAATAAGTAAAAATCGTTATTCATTAAAATACATTAAACAATTCGATTGCATTAAATTAATTTCACATTTAAAGGCAGGATCACAAACATATTAGATAGTTATAATTAAATTCTTCACTCTCATAGAAGAAACCCACGTTCTATTTGGTTGTTCGAGAATGGAAATAAATTTGTATAATTTATATAGTGGTTTTTGTGATTGTAGAAAAAATGTAATATGCATTTCGGGCAAAAAGTGATTTTTTTGCTTTCAGTGATTATCGCGATCCGCAAGCGTCGCACGCTTTCGCTTGCGAGCAACAAAGCGTCATTTTTGCCTTTAATACATAAATAACTATTATTACCCGTTTTAGTCGATTTGAGTGCCGAAAAGTAGAAGTTTTTCGCACGCAATTTAATGACTTATAATAACGTAATTTCGTAGTTTTCAATTATCAGTGTATTCATCTTCTAAACTCACTTAATACCACAGAACCTACTTTCAGCAAAACCAAAACAGTTTCAGCATTAAATGGTAGGCATAATTAATTTTTGAAATGAATTATTTGTTGATTAAAATTACCTCATTAGAAAAAACAGCGTTGGATATGCGTGTGAAAAACCGATTTTCAGTGTTCACTAATGACAAACTTACTGCGGCGCAGCCCGTGTATTAGACTCGTTTGCATCAAAAAACAAGGGGGTTTTCACACTTGTATTCAAATATACTATTGTTGTTGTTGCTGAAGATGCAGGTTATTATTGAGTTGCTACATGCTGATATTTGAATTAGTGACATTTTCTTATTTAGCGAAAAACCCGGGGCGTTATTTCATAAATATAAATTGACTTTTTTTACTACGTGAGCTTGCCCTTTACTCTTAAACTGACTCAATATATTACGAAAAAAAAATGAAATAAAAAAAAAAAATGTTACCCAATAAAAAACATGAAAGAGGAAAGAAAATCTTTATAATTTCTTTTCTCTTGCAAAAGAAAATGACAAATAACAACTGGTTTCCTAGATGGACAATTCTCCAATTTTGGAAAAAAATTTTTTTTCCAGATTTTGAATCTGGAACGCACCACGTCTCTGGTGCGTTGGTGGTTGATGCAAACGAGTCTGATACACGGGTTGCGCCGCAGTGAGTTTGTCATTAGTGAACACTGAAAATCGGTTTTTCACACGCGTATCCAACGCTGTTTTTTCTAATGAGGTAATTTTAATCAACCAATAATTCATTTCAAAAATTAAAAACGCCATCACCTTGTCAAGCACATAGACAATGCAGGCCACCAACTCTCCTTATATCAGTCCCTTGCTCTCCTTTTTTTACTTATGTGGGAAAGGCTTAACCAAAAACTTGAATAGTTAATCCACTGGGAGCGATCTTTTTTTTTTATTCTTGGAGAAATTTGAAATACACACACCCCAGGATTTAGTTTAAGAAAAAAAATATTTATTTATGTATTAAGATGCTTTGTTGGTTGTAAGTGACAGTTTGTGGGGAACGCTTACGGAGCGCCACAATCACTGAGAATTTAGCATAATTCAGTGCAATCGAATCCTTGATTTTGTATTAATGAGAAACAATTTATATTTATTAAAACTTGGATAATTTTAGATGATATGCTATGACGTTTTTCACATGTTTGTGTATACGAAACTGATGGTAGTCATTATTGCAAAATTTTGAATTCAATAGCGGAGGATATCTATCTTTTTTTATTCAATGCAAATATTTGGGAATACCATACTATTAACAATTAAATGAAAATTGTTTAATTGGACCTAATTATCTAATTTACTTATCAAAATATATAAAGGCCATTTTATACTATGCAATTTTATTGTACAAGAAAGTTGTGAACAATTTTATTGCAGCAATTTTTTTTTTGTTTCAATTGTTCTGTTTTACACTATTCAATAAAATAGCCTGGCAGCATGCGCAATTTTCTATTATTTATTCGTTTGCTCCGGTTTTCCGTTAATTTAATGCAATTTATTTATTGTGATATTAATAGTTTTATCATAATATATATTCTGAATTCAATTTACACATGTAAAATGTAAATATTTAGTTATATTGCAACTTGTAGTAAATAATGAAATTTGAGATTATACCAGGGAACAGCATATATATTGTGCAAACCTCTGTTCAATATTAGTATAATTAGAAATTTTTTCATTTTTGATACAATTTTTTAATTTACTGTTTTATATTACACTGGGCTTATAATCAATCTTTAACTTTAAGTCAAATTTAAAGTTGACTGTTATTGGTTTAAAATACTTTGTAGCCAATAGTGTACGACTTTAAATTAAATTAAAGTTAAATTGTTGATTAGGAAAATTGCCCAGTATTCAATAAAATTGCATAGTTTACATGCTTAAATAAATAAATGTACATGAATGGTCTTTGAAATCGTAATTTCAAAATTAACATTTAAATTATTTTCTATCTTAGTTATGCCAATGTTTTTTTTTGTAACTGAAGCAGCAACTTCATCGCTGTCGCGAAAAAAAGAGATACACTTTCCGCTTTAAAGCATATTATAAGGCAAGAAATTGACATTAATGGATGATCGTGGGAAAAATAAATTATTATAAATAGTAAAGTCAAGAGATGATTTACGAAATATGGTGAAATGAAACAAATAAAAAACTATGAGGCAGCAACAAAAAAAAAAGTAAAAACATGACATTGGCGCTCAACAACTGGAGCGCTTAATGCGCTAATCGGGCTAATAAAATCTGATAAATCATAGTGCACCTTATGATCAGGGCTAAAGCTGTGGGTTACGTAGCTCGACACACAGCTTAAATAGTAAATTCCTCTTGCTGTATAAAATTGTTCTTGTTCTGTAGAAGCTGACATAAGGGACTACATTTATTCTGTGTAAAAATTCTGCTGTTCCCTTTTCTTTTCGCATAAATCATTCGGAAATTTAAAAAATACAAACGGAAGACGATAGTTATCAAAAGGATATAATAAACGTAATAAAAAAACGTAAAATAATTTCAACAAAAGAAAATTTGAGTTCTCAATTGCTCACTGTTCCTTAAAACAGCAGTTAATGAATAATATACTCGCAGTATTTTCCTTCTTTTTTTTAAGAGAATGAAAAGGGGTTTTCAACTCCATAAAAATAGTACAAACTTTCTTACTATTTAAATGAAACAAAAATGTTAGTCGTCGCAGTCCTTAACGACAGGAATAGTATGATAATGATACAATGAAATAGAATTGAATGGAATAACAATAGAGTTGGCGATAGCTGACGGTTGATGGAAAAGAAAAATCTTTAATTAAATAAATTGGTATTTCATGACGAATTAAAGATGATATTTTTGCCACTCTGTCTTATCGAAATACATTCATAGAAGTTTTGCAATTTCAGTATAGCCGTTGAAATTTAATATTTCCTTTAATTAGAAATCGACCGTATCAACTGAAATAGATTTCCCAATATCCTCTCTACTTCAGTCACTTTTAAGTTGGCTAAAGTTAATTTGGAAATTTCATTCGAAATCAGCAAACAGTCACCATAAATAAATTGATAACAAGAACATATTTCTTTTCGTCGTCCTTGCCATTCTATTTCTTCCTAGTTTTCCATACGAAAAATTATGATCATTATTATTTGAAAGAGAGGAATAATAGTAGTAGTAAGAGTAGTGATAAGATGAAATTTGTCGTCGTTGGAAGAAATTTCATAGAAATAAATGCAGAAAAATCTTAAATATGCTGCGCTTTTGTTTCTTTCGTTTGTTTCAATCTTTTTCGTTTTTTATTCTCGTCGCTATTTTCAGTGTGATTTTTATCTAGTTTTTTCTGTGTTTGTAATATTTTGACTGAGAGGCAAACAAACAAAAGAGAAGTGAAAGAATATTTCTTTGTCATATTCGTTTATACCTATATCGTTGTGACTGTTCTAGATGTTTAATATGCGTTTTTCTGTTTTGTTATTTTTCAGAGTTTTTCACTTTCTTATAATGTCTTGTCTTTACTCCAACGGTTTGATAGTGTCGTAGGGTCAACGCAACATAAAGGTAAGCGCACACTATTGTCGGGGCGCATCGCAAAAATGCGAGCGTCGCACACTATTGACTGATTTTTGTTCTGTAGGTTAACAGAGGAAAAGATTTATGACTTTTCAAAAAAATTAGAGGCACTTTATTTGTGTAGAGGGTTGTTTCAGCCGATGACAATTAGTACATATACCTAAAAATTGCACTTCTTTGTCGTGAATTATTTCTGTATCTATTTAATATATCTACATATTTACCCTATTCATACATACCTCCATCACATTAAAAGTAAACACATTAGAGTAAAAACTGTAAACGAATCCAAATTTTAGTTATAATTTTTTGATCAAATTATGAAGCTCTAGAATAATTAAGTTTGTAGTATTCATGTTCTACCCAATAAAAATTAACATATAGTGTAGGTCATATAAAATATAAAATAAATACATAAATACATATAAAAGATTTGTATGTGTTTAGTATATAATGCGACTATGTTTACTAAAACATAGATACATTTCAAAATTACAAAGACTCTACCACATGAAAAACAAATAAAATACACTCAATCACCCTCTATTGCCACAGCAACAATAGGTTTCAAGCGAAAAAATCCGCCTAGACTTCGATTTTGGAAAAAATGCGATGCGATGCGCCGCAGCAATAGTTAGCGTTGTTACATATAAAAATTATAAAACCGATTTAAAAAATTGCGCGCCGCAAAAATGCGATGCGATAGTAAAGTGCGATATTCTTAAAAAGAACATAATAGATTACGAAATTTGCGTGGGTGCATATGCGGAATAGCAGATTTATTATGTACTTCTTGCACTGAGTTGACTGATTAAAAACTAGGAATCAACGATTATTGTTTTACTATTGCGATTTGACATCCGATTGTGTTTCATATAATACGCCTTTTAAAATATATCGCTGACAGTGAGCGTTCACCGACAACGTCATGAGACTTGACACACAGCAGCTGTAGAACTGATTCGGCCATCATCACATTATACCAATAATAAGTCAATAAATTATTAAAGTATTATTCACAGTAAAAGTATTACCGCGTTGCCGTAAATTAATTGGTAAATAACCAACACCCTTGGGAACATTGTTGGGGATCAATTGTGTCAAGTTAATCATCGCCCTGGTTTTTAACATCGCTTCCTGCTTGGACCACTACCGATTTAGCTTCGTTGCCACCAGCATAGGAAAGTACCTCCACAATACCTCTACCACCAGAAGCCGCAAGTGTTTTACTTATTTACACTTACTACAATAAACACACAGTTTATTTACACTTATTTTATAAGTATTTTCTTCTTTCTATTTTTATACTTTCTATCTATTATAACGGTTTCACCTGCGTAAAATTATACGTAACATTTAATTTAACTTATATTCTCTTATTATTCATTCTATACTCTAAACAGCATCATCATATGTCCGCACCGAATTAGGCTTTGAAATTTGCGGTATTATTAATAGTCTAATCTTTTAAACGCCCCATTGGCGTAAGTGTGTAATCTTAATGTTATTGATTCCTTTTATTATTTTTATCACTTATATTTTTCCTGGTGAGCTTACCTGCTTACTCAACAAAGTGAGCGTTCTGGATTTTTCCTAGAATTCCAGTGGCGCCCTTAAAATCCAAGATAATCCGAGCCAGTGTTTGTAACCCGACATTCAGGAGCGCATCAGAGATAAAATGTAAGCTGATCGTTTTGGGTACCCATAATTGCATTACAGTAAGTTTATATTATTGTTTGGTACTCATTTTACTTTGTTTCTTTAATTTTATAGCACTGATTTTGTAGTTTTGTGTACTATCTGTGTACTATTCGTGTACTTTGTGTAATGTCTAATATACTTGATATTTTAAATACAATATTACCCAAAACACTTATATTATTATTTTCTATTTTGGGCAAATAGCGGGTTTACAAGGCAGTTGTAAGTTTGGTTTGGTTATAACTTTTTCTTTATAGAAAATTCTAATTTATAACGGGCGGCGTGACTTGGTCGTAAACTTGACCTTACAGAAAATTCTGATTTATAATGAGTTGGTTGATTTTATTATGAGTTCTGCCTTACAGAGAATTCCAATTAACAACTCAACCCGGACAAAGACGAAGAGGAATTTCGCGACATTGCCAAAGAAATTATGAATTTAACGACTTAAAAATTTGAGACGATACCACTTTTATATTTTTCCAATGTTATGTTAAAATTTTAAAATCCTCTTATGGTTAGTACATTATTATCTTGTAATTAGATAAGAATTTATAATATTAGCGAGAAGAAATTTTGCGACGCTGTAAATTTTCTATTTTTTAAATTTTACGTTAAAAATGTGAAATTCACGTATGATTAGTGGTGATTATATAAAAACTTTTGAATTTAACTTCGCGTAGTGTACTCTGTTCGTGAACTAACTAGGTCTGGCGTTTATTACATATATTTTTTAATCAATTATTAACATGCTTCGTGATTTCGATTCGCTAAGTTACATAGTATTAGATGAAAGTATAGTCCTTCATAGACGGAACCTTTGATATATTGCATGTAGTCAATATAATAGAAACTTTTATATTAACGGCTGTTTTCGCTGTGATAATCCGGAATAAGTTCCAGATTATCACGAGTACTATACAGTACTCATAGTATTCAGCCCTGACGAAGTCGAATTTATACACTAGTTTTTGATAAAATAAAATCAATCATAACTCGAAAATATTATTTGCATATGTGTGCACGAAACAGAAATAACAGGAAAAAAATGGAAACAGCAGCGACGACGAAAACGTTGTTGAGGACATCAATGGTGATCCCGCCGCCAATATTTTCATGTCGAACGAGACTCAAATTTAACAATATTACAACTGAGAAGAAAAAAGACAGACGAAGTATCTAACTTGAAAAAATGACTCTGGTTCTTATTTTCTTTCCCCCTCTATTCTTTACATAATTAATGGAAAATGACAGGGACATCACAAAATTGTTTGCATAAATACACGGCTTTTTTTATATGCACTTGTATTAACTATATAAAGTTCATCGACCTCTATGTATAAAATGTGTATTGGTTTCTCATAACTTTGTGAATTATGGCCCCTTTATGAAATATATTCTCCGGCCAATACATGATGCATGCACATGTCGCACGTATAAAATTTAATTAAATATCTACACATATGTACACACAATACCTTTTACTATTTAATAAAATCTTCTATTAGAATTTTTTCTTTTTATCCCTTTTCTGCTTTGATTTTCTTTATCTCATTCTCTTCCTCATGTTCGGACTTATATGTCTTATTTTTGCTGATTTTACGACATGGATTTTACGGCGTAAATAAAATCGGGATTGAAGCGCAAATTAACTTTGCACATTTGCTCCTCCATTCACTTATCATTATTCACATTATTATTATTTGTTACCCTTGATTGACTGAAGATTCTTATTTTTTTCATCAGGTCAGCATGTTTACTTACTTTTCATTTTTTTAGAGTTTTCTTTTTTGGTTAAATTGAAATTCTATTAAAACAAGAATAAAAATCTGCAAGATGAAAAATGGATCAAACTTAATTTTTTTTCTTCACTTATCCCGGTGCTTCCATCCCACTCTCCACCTTGTCTTGCCCTCCATATCTTTCCATCGATGTTGTTTTCTATAAAAACAATGATGGAAGAAAGCCCTAAAGACTCTATCTTATCCTTTATCCCTTTATAGTTCCTATAGGGAATGGATAAACGATAAGGAGGATACGCCCAAGACTGAGGATGATACTGCTATGTTTCTACTTCCGTTCTCAATGTTCTCCCTGTAGAATAGATATCTTCTCTATCTCTGTTCTCCTTTACTGAAATATTAATCGTTTTTTGATTTAAGCCAAGCGCAATGTTATACATTTTAATTAGCAAGTGGCAACATTGGGTGGAATGGTAGAAGCCAGGGGAGCTGATGGGCAGGATAGAAGAGATCAGAAAGATGAACGTGGAAAGTAAGTAAGGTGGAGGGTCTATTTTAATTAGCTGATGAGTTTTCTTTGATAAATCCATTCTTTGTTTGTTTGATGCATCAAGAAATTAATTAATAATTAAAATAGATTATCACCAGTCCATAAAAAATGCAGATATTTTAATAAACTTGCTATTAGCATAACTTCAAATTATATAGCCTCAAGTCATTTCATTTTAGTTGGCTTAGGATAAACAGATTGATAGGTGGATTGATAAATACCATGAATAGATGCGCTCATTAAAATGCAAAAGGGAAGTTCCAAATTTCTCGTAAAATCGTAAACACACTGACTTTGCTTGTCTTCTGCGGTTCTTCACCATTCCTTGCTTTTCCTAGCTACACACCACTACCAGTCCCCTATCCATAGCGGTTATAGTGGCATATTAACCTCCAGAGGGAGATAACCAACCGAAAAATTGTCTCAGCTACTGTTCAGATCACCATATCATTAGAATATTTCTTCTCTTCCTTCATTTTCAAGCGCTCTCTCTGTTTTGTGGGTGTGTGTAAAATACAGAGTTTTATAGCTGATGGTGGTTTTTAGGTTAAGACTTAAACAAATAACCAAACAAACAAACAAGCTAGCAGATAAATAAGGTAATATTTTTCTTGCTTTTGGAAAAGTTTTTATAGGGATACGAAAAGCTCTCTCTAAAAGGAAGAAATGAAACTATTTTGATGATAAGATCTACATAATATGTACAGAATGTAATATAATTTCAAGCACATTCGTATTGTAAAAATTGAAAATGGCTTTTCCTCTCTGCTTTGTTCCAACCAACAATGTCAATGCATGACATAATGTCTTGTATTCATTTAACTTATCATCAATTAGCAGATAAGGCTTATCTTTAAAGATCTAAAGAAAATAAGATACACATTAAGGCGCCAAAGCATTTGTGAATTATTGACAAAAAACAAAAAAAAATCTTCTCTAAATTCTCCTTTTCAGATTGGTTTTTTTTTTTTGGTTGTCGTCATTTCTCTTGATTTTCTTCTTTGTTCTATCTCGTATTATTTCCTCCTTTTTTTTCTTTTGTCATTCGATAGTGTCCCTCTGCTCACTTCTTTTTAATTTGCTTCCTCTTCCACCAAGTGAGTGAGAATGTGTCGACTATGAAAAATTCCACGATGACCGCTCGTCGTTGCCTTCTGGCACATTTTTCTAGGAAACGATTGTTTGCTGCTGCTGTTCGTTTTATTTTCCACTTACATTCGACCGTATATGCACCCCCTTCACCCTCTTTGCGATGCCCTCATTGTGAACTAAATAAATCTCCGCCGAACGCATACGATACACATAATGAGAAATTTTCTAGAAAGTGAAAGAAAGACGGTGAAACATACTTGACACAAAGTAATCTGGGGCTAGTAGGTGAAGTAGAAGTGTGTTGCAGGCAGAAAAAAGAAAGAGGACAGCACGAGGGAAACAGAAAGAAAAAAATTATTAATTTTCAAATCTATAATGATTTATTGGAAAATACTTTCTTTTTTTTTAAATAATTTTTTTTTTTAGTTTTCAAGGAAAAAGTTTTGACATTGATTAAATATTGTTTTTTTTTGGGAATAATAATAGAAAAGTTCAGTCGTGCGTTGAAACGTTGGATAAACATTGAATTCAGCTCTTAGTTCAACTATAAAAAAAAGAATTTAATAACTTGGTAGAGAATATTGATTCTTTGTTTTTTCTTCAAACAAATTAATCTCCATTTAACAAAAACAAAAAAATTCTCAAACACAACAACAACAAATCTTCTATTTTTCGAAAGTTTTCCTGTGTAACGCACTTAATCTTGCTTAACATTTTCCTACTGCCTCCCAGCACGAAACTATGGCTGTTTCACATTCTCCTACTTTTTGTCTCGTCGTCTTTTTTATCTCCGCACAGTGACTCCTCTGTAAAAAGCCGTTTACATTTCAACCATTTTGATCAGAATCATCGAGAACAATAGGTTTTGTACTAGCATTTTGAATGTTTAAACGCATTTTCAACATTTTGTTCCAGCAAAAGCCAGGCTGGAATGAAATCAAACGCCCATCGTTTCGATTAAATTACCACGAATGAATGGGGTTCTTTGAAACCTGAAACGCACGATCAACGTGGACTCCCTAGATTGACTAGAAATATAAAAAAAAGATCCCATGCAGAGCAGGTAAAGAAATAAATGTTTGACCGAAATCTGCCTGGTTCAAAAAATTTTGAGCTATTAACTCCTAATTTATTTGATACGGATAATTGACAGCATATCTGTGTTTTGCCGAACCACTTTTGAAAAAGGGTTTATTTTTCTTTATTTTTATTGCATTCTTCTCGAAAAGAGTAAAAATATAGATGTTGAAAGATGTAGAAATTTAAACTGAAATATGATCCAATTTTTCGTTGGGGTGCGAAAATTACATTTTTATGAATGTTTATTGTCTTTGTGACCATACAATTCAACATGTGTACATCTGTATTTGTCAGTATTTCTGTGGTAAATTCTGTAAAAATTGTTTGAGTGTGTAAACGGAAAGCGGCATTTATTCAAAATTGATGGAATAAAATTTTTGTTCAAAATGGTTGAAAATGTAAACGGCTCTTTACAGTTGATAACCCCCTTGGAACGCCCAATGTTGGCGTTCTACACTTTTATTATTAAGAGTTGAATGTTAGGATAGTGGTGTTGTTGGTTATGGTGGTTGTTGTTTACATAACACAATTGTACTTGATGGGGTTTCGCTAAAATTTGCTAAAATGAGATTAATTTAGAAGATGTGCAAAGACAATCAGAGAAAAAAAAGTACAACAAAAATTCAGCAAAGCAGCTGAACAAATGACATCAAAATTGACCAAATAAACCTTGAACAAATTAGAATGATAAATAAAACAAACTGCAGCGACAAAATAAGCGTATCATAATAAATACACGTAACATAAAGGGAAATAAGGGTTATATAGCAAAGAAGAGAAAAAATAAAATAAAATAAAATTAATAACGCCAGGAGGTGTTGGAACGCTCAGCGCTCACCAGCGTGTAGCTGAGAGAATAAATGATTGTTTTTCCCATTTTTTCCCTTTTTTTCGTTCGTATGCCCTGTCACTACCCATGTTTTCCATTATATGGAAAAAATGTACAATATTGTAAGAAAATTTGGAATTTTATTTTTCACTTTACTTACTTACTAGTTTTTTGGGCTGAAAAATCATTAAAAGAGAAAAACAAATATTGAAGGAAATTTAATACTTTACCGGATAGTCCTGTATTTTTCTTTTATCGGTCAGGGTGATATCGCGCTGTAAATGAATCCACACTTAACAAGAAAAACTTACCTGAAAACAAAAGAAAAATTAATCAAAAAAAATTAAAATTAAAAAATATGATTTAAGTGGCAATTATTCATAGAAATCGTAACAGAGTAGGAATAACAGAGAAGTTGAATTGTGATTGTATCTCACAAAGAAAAGAAAATTGAAAGAAAAAGATTCTTATTCTAAGTGACAATTTTTATTTAAAACCACCAACCAAACTTACTCCTCTCTCAAGCCCTTCATCATAAACGCAACTTTTTTTCTGAAGAGGACACTCACTGCACTTAAATTATGCGCAAGGCGCTCTATTAATTTTTGTTTAGTTTTTTTTGTTGAATTCCACGGTGTGGTGTCCAAGGCACTTGTGTGTGGATATCCTTAACTACTGTAAATAAGGTGGCAAAAGACTAAGCGAAACTAATTAGAAAGGGAAAGATAAAGCAAGTAAGACTTGTAAGGATAAAAAACTATTCATACATAAAGTAAAGGAAAGAAGGCAAGAGAAAAATGGAAGGAAAAGCAAAAAGATATTTCACTCACCCGTACAGGGCGCATATCCTTCTCTTTTTGAAGGCAGTGGTACATGGTGGACATTGTTTTTATTTTTTTATCATATTTTTTAAAAGATTTTATTAAGGCCGGTATTTAATAGTTTTTTCCTTTAGTATTCTATTACAAAGAGTGTATTATCCAGATTTTGTGTTTTATTGATTGACAGTTTTACAATAGATAAAAGAATAATAAATGAGTTTTACTCATATTAATCAATCAATAGTTTGTGACAGAGAGGGTGGGGGGTTATGTTAATATACAATTCGATTCTTTTTCAATTAGCAATTGATAAATATTCGTACATACATAAAAATAACAATTAAATTTCTTGGCACATTACAAGAAAGATAAACAAACACGGCATAAGTGTGAGAGAGCTAGGGAGAGAGGGTGACACATATGCTTCCAATTTACTGTGCTTTGACACTATTCTAATAATAAATTTTCAATGTACATAACCTACGTAGTATTATATTGTGACATTAGCACACCTGATGCGACAAGTCCCGCATCGTCTAACCGAAAATAGTCCCATCTGCTACTCCTAAATGCCAATTTAAGGTGGGATTTATTTCCTCTCTTGGCTTTCTTTTGTTTCTTATCTGAACGGGAAGGTATTTTCTTAAAGGTAGGTAACCATAATGAAGTGGGCAGATACTTTTATTTATTTAGAGCAATATGGAGCAGTTGTTTGTATGTATGTAAACATATTTCATTTTCATAATTAAATTTCATTTTAGAAAATATTCATTTTTCTGTTAGGAAATTATTGTTTATTATTTTGTTTTATGAGGGTTAAATTGGAATTGCCAACCGAGATTTATGGAAGTGGAAAAAACAATGTACTTAGAGGCAGACGTGTAATCACAGGCTTTAAAAAATAATAAATTTAATATATTGTAACGATATTTACTTACATAAATAATTGCCTTCAGTAGTACACTCTAGAATAATCTCAATGACATGAATTTTTGATCAGTCAAATTATCTAGAACTGTCGTGACGGACACAGATTATTTAAATCGATAGACCATAGATCGATCAGAACCATTGAGAATATTCCAGGATGTGTATTTTATATAAAGAGACCTCAATTTTCGCTTTCGACATCAGTTTATCTATTGCTTAGATACACGTCGTCTAAATAAATATTTGTATAAGAATTTGCTCGGCAAATCTGTATATAAATAGTCTTTGTTATTTTGTTCAAATGCTGTTCGTGAATTGTGTTTAATAATTATGTCGATTGTTTTGTGTTTTTTTAACCATATTTATTTTAATTCAATAAATAACATTTTGTATTTAAAGTGCAATTATTATTTTACACTCATTCGAACTCACAAGACTAGAACGTTACCATATTTAAAATTATCTCCTAATATACGTGTTCAAATTTCTCCATTAACTTTATTTTGTTAATACCTGAATCTTAATTTATTTATGTATAGCATACAATTTAATCCAATAGAGAAAACTATGCTCTTCAATGAGAAAGGGAAATGCAGATAGACGGAGAAGATAGAACGAGAGAATAGATACTGGAGAATTTCATATTTACAAAAGTCTCAGCATTGGTATCGCGGTAATAGTAGGACAAATAATCAGTTCAGATTACTAGAATTTATAGTGTAATTCGCTCATTCCCAAGAAACATTTTTTGCTCCCTTAATTATGGTTCTCTTCTATGACCCCCGCCTCTATCTGCAGATGCTTGTATTTCCATTAGTAAAACGGATATTTTTTTTTTGTAATTTGCACTGCATATATATTATGTAATTGAGAAAGATTTTCTTTCTATTATTCGTTATTTTTAATCCTGTACATAATTTGCTGCAATTTAATCAACTTAAAATTCAATTGTACACTAAACTGTTGACTAAGTCAACAATCAAATGAATAAACAAACAAATCAAGTGATAATCATCATGATGAATCTCTTCTAGCCTATCTCAAGTTTCCTTAGCATCCTCTATTTCTTCTACCTAGTCTTTCTTGTATGCAATCATCATCATCAGCATCATTTTGTTCTTAGGCAAAATGTTGCCATTTTGTGTGTACACTACTAATTAACTGCGAAATTTAACTGAAAATTAATTAATTCAATATTCTTATTTACTCTGGGAAAACTCTGTTTCAATGTCGTTTAATAAGAGAAGCCATTATTGTTGTAGAGCAAGATGAAGTAGGGGTTGGTACTGATGGAAAGGGTTTTTATCATCATTGCTTTCTTTTAAACAATTATTGGTTAATTGTGAGTGTCATTGAATGGAAAAATGTGAATTGTATTTGACGTTAGTTATTACGTATATTTCATTCGGTAGAGAAAATAGTATAGAATAATTAGAATTAAAGAGTACTACTTTGTAAAACAAAAAGCGAATAGTTTTAAGTTTCTTTCCCGTTTTCAACGGAATTCTTCTTAATTATGACTCGAGCTGACTGCCGGTTGTTAATTCTGAGCATGAATTGTAACATGCGCAATAAAATCTTTTCAATATTCCCTAATACTTAAGCTTCTCATTGAACAAACTAGAAGTCTCTTTGAACATATATCCTATACTCTTCTTCATTTCACCTATTCCTTCATTTTATTTCATTAAATCGCATTTACCATTTAAATAAATATTATGCAAGTAAATCTCCCTATCGCATAGTAAATTGCTACTATAGGAAGAAAGAAGGCGAAGGAGATTGAAAAAAAAAACAGAAACAAATTGCCCCAACAGCAATATATTCTAATTTCCATCCAATTAACGCTAATAAGCTGTTTTCCACCGCTACTTTTATATTTCTTTTTTCCTTTTTAATAGTACAGGGTAGTTTGTATTAATTAGCCGCGGGTATTTTTGTATCTATTTGATTTATTTAAACTTGTTTTATGCCGTTTCAATTTCTTAATGAAGTTATTAAAATGAGGCGTTTGTTGAAAAAGCTTACATATTTTTTTGTAAAATACTAAAAACGGTTTTGAGTTAAACGCTAAAGTGTTAGAATAAGGGTGCAACGAGTTCGCTGGGGTAATAAAATTCTTTGGCCTTGTCAACAATTTTAATATTAAGCTACGAAATACATATCAGACAGGTCAAGAAACAGACAGGAATATGTCTTTCTAAAGGTAAAAGTGAGATGGAAAATAAAAACATTTTCACTAAATAGTCCATGGGAGTACCCAAAATAAATGCGTTTTATCGCATTATATTTTGTCTCCCATCCTTTTTTATTTTTATTATTTTGTTTTCATCCGGTAATACGAAGGAAAGCATAGATGAATGTGACGTATTTTTTTCCATGCAAAGCAAAAGGGAGGATCTTACTCAGTGAATTAAGAATTAGTCGAGCCATTGAACTAGTTACACCTTCTAGTTGAGCCAAGGTTCTACCCACCGTGAAGCTGGTTAGTAGGAAAAAACGAAATACATGAAATAATCTAGGTATGACCTCACATCCACAGAATTTTAAGAGCATTCGAAATTAATTAATTATTTAAATTTCTCGGTAGTACTACCGAGGAAGTTTAATTAGTATGCGAAAATCTATTGACCAAATTAAACACACTAAAAATCTATTTTTTTACTATTGGATACTTTTTAATTCAATATCATTATTATCTTTACACTTACAAAATTTAGAGTAATGTTTATGAAGTAAAAATTAAATAAATTATTTTGATGTCTTATTTATTGTTGATTATTTAGGATATCATATATTAATATTTGAGCATATTTAAATATATGCATGATAATGCAATGTAACAATGTCAGATGCATGCTGAGATGATCTGGAAGATTTTAGAAATATAAAAGTTCACATAAATCATTTAATATATGAATATGAAGACAACCTTTTCAACGAGGGGTGATCTGGACTGCCATATATACATATATAGTGATTATTACTTAACATTACTTTTTAATTCTCGTTTATTTAATTTGTTTTATATCTAGTAGAAAACTTCTACGTACAAAATTATTATTTAAACATATGTTGCTAGTGACATAATTAAAATTTTTTTTTATATAGTATTAGTATATAGTATCTATATCTTTTCCCTTCGTGTATTGTAGCCGGTTATAACAAATAAGGTAATTAGTAACACTAACAGAGTCTGATTATTAACAGTATGCGAATTTTTCTTCTCACTTTTGTTTTTAGTAATTAATATTTCTGTCTTTTATTTGCTTCTCTTTACATATTTCCCTGCTTGATACTGAATCGTACTGCCATTATCGAGAAGGCGGGAAAATTTTATTACCCCAGCGAACTCGTTGTCGATATCGTCCAGGCAAAGGAAGGGCCGATAAATAGATATTCCTATTTCTTTAAAAATCAAACCTAATTGGTTTGAAAAAATTAACTCGAGCATATTTTCAAGAACGATAAATTCATTGCTGTAAATTACATAAAAATCATACAAAAAAAATAGGTAAAACAAAAACAAAACAATAGGTAACAAATAAACTGCTCCACGAATAAATAAATTACATTTAGCTTTTTCGTTTGTTTTGATTTTTAAGCCCCATTTAGTAACATGTTAAAATGATGGCAAGGTAGAATAGTGAGTGAGCGTCTAAAGAGAACAGTATAAAGAAAAAATGAAAAGAACCTTTCTATTTGATTGCCAGAAACATTCTAAATATCACACCCATCCCTTTGGCCTCAATCTCCGACAATTTTCCCTACTTTCTTACGTACCTACTTTTCTCACTTCCCATCTCTAGCTTCAATCGCCTCCTTCCCAATCACCAACCAATAAGGAGCAAGTAACGAAAAGCAAAAAAGGATGAAAAGTGTTGGATTGATAGAATTGAAAACCTATTTTTTTTGTCCAAATGCTTTTAGATACATACGCGCTACTGAACGAATCGAAGTTTGATTCTTTTCGCTCTCTCTCTCTCTCTCGTTGCTAGGACAGAAATTGAGGTTCATTTTTTAGATGGATATTCTTCTATTTTTGATTTTTAATTAATTTGAAAGTGTTGTTCACTTTCAAATTAATTTTGAAAGTTGATTGAACTCAATGAAAGTTCAATCTTGCTGAGCACCTCTCCGTTTTTGACATTAACTAAACAGTACACGAAGCTGTAGCAGTTATAAATATAATAAATAAGTTCCTATTTTTTCAATAAAGGATATATACCCACGTATTTCACGGAATATAAATATAATTGAATGTTGAGCATAAGGTAAAAACTTAATTTGTATCTACTAATAAATTCCAATCGAAAACCATCTACTTAATCTTTCCCTTTTTGTAGAAAATTCCTCTGATTGCCGTTGAGATGCTTATTATTCCAAAAAGGTAGGGGGTAGGCTAATCGTCAGAGACTGACGATTAGACGATAAACGCGGAAAAATTGCCGACTAAAATAAATAGATTTAATAGGGAATTTAGAAAATTCGAGATGTTTTTTTTTCTGCCCCCTAGGCAAATTTAAAACATTTTTCAACTAATTAAATGCACTTTACTCTGTGAATTCAAATACTAGATGTTAGCATAGAATGGCTCATTTTTTTACGGTCTACCTAAAGAAAGAAACACCACCCAAACATAGGTATACAGTAAAAGGGCAAAATAAAAAATTATTCCGGAAGCTCTTGTTATCAGATCTTATTAAGCAGCACAGATTATATAAAATGAAAAAAGAAAAATCAAAATCAAAAAAGTGAAGAAAGAATGTTGACCTTTAGACTGTAAGTAGTTTTTTGTATGTCATTTTTCTCACTTTAAGGGTGGCACAGGGCAAGTAAAAAAGTAAAAATATGCCCTGAATTATTCCTCTGGCTGAGTCTTCTCTTTGCCCATTTCTCCTACTCTCTCACTCTCTTACTCTTTCCCCTTTTACCGTCATTAATTTCAAAAGTATTATTTATTTTATTAATGTTTTCTGTTCTTTCTCCATTTTTTTTCTTTTTCTTTCCATTGTCTTTCCTTTTGTTTGTTTTTATTCAAGACAGAACGACGTGGAAGTTGAAGGCAGACGCAAGAATCGATGCAAAAAAAGTTATTATAATATGCTATCTGTTGGAATTTATTTTTAAAACATTTAATTTATATTCATTATTAAAGAAAAATCCAGTTAAACTGGCGAGAATTCAGTTAGATTTCAGTTATCTCTTTTTTCGTACTTCTTTTTATATTTTTTCGTCCAAATTTTCCACATTTCCCAGTTATACTATAATATATCGCTCGAGGGAAATCTGGAATTCAATTCTGCCTTTCTCTGCTTTTCTCTCTCTGATACTAACATTTTAGTTCGTGGTATATCTCTGTCTATGCAATTTTTGGGGTTTGGATGGTAACCAGAAAAGCAGACCGAAAGAAAAAAAAAAAAAATGGAAAAGCCACCCAGTTTCTGAACTAATTTTTGTCATGCCTCCGGTTCTTAACAACAAAACAGGATTTTCGGTGGTTCGTGCCGCGTGTTGTATGATGATTTATTTCACTTCTTTTTATAATAAGTTTTATTTTTTTATTTCCTCTGTCTACCACACTCTCCCTCTCTCTCTCTTTCTGTATCTCTCACCCATTCTAGCAAATTTCACTTTCTACTTAGTGAAGGTAAATAAACGAAAAAAAAAAAAAAAGAAAGGAGAAAAAGAAAAGATAATAGTTAGTGTTTGTATGACATAAAAGTTAAATAAGAAAATCTGCAATAATTTTTTTTGTTGGTGTTTTTTGGGTGAATGGAAAATTTGGGCAATATGTTTTACGAATACAAGCCAATATAATTTTGCCAAATTGGAGCAAAATTTTAAATCGTAGATATTTGGACGAAGTATATCACCACCATAAAATGCTATTCATATTATCCCAGGTTATGAATAGCAGCAAACTGGTTCGGTAAACTCGAAAAGTTACCTTTCATCTATTTGCATTATTGAATATTCGTCCTTATCAGCTTAAACTACTTCTTGCTTTCTCGACGTCCAACAACCCTTTTCAATTTAATAAAACTTATATGTTATATATAGTTGCTAAACATCAAAAATAGATAGCGTCTAGAAAAGGTGGTATCAAGCAAATAATAATATAATAAATATACTAGCATATCGTAGCTAAGCTATTGTAGCTTTATTATAGCTAAGCGTAAGAAGCGATTCACTTCTTTATCGAATGCTGATTTTTGAAATTATATTACCTCCGCTGTATCTAAATATGTATATATGTAATATGTAGGGCAAATGTCGTAAGTATACCTTACAACATACCTACCTACCCTAAAAGGCTTTTAGACATGTGTCGTACGTAACCACAAGCTGTGAAAATAAATTTGAATATTTTGTTTGCTGTTGTTATTGTTTTCGAAAGCCCGATAGAAGGGCTGAGTGTTAGGAAAAAAACTATGGTCATGGTGAATATATGTATAATGAAAGCCTACATTAGAATTTTTCAAATTGATCGCCTAAGATCATAAAAAAAAGCGCTGACGTTTAGAAAGACAACTCCTTGGATCTTTTCAGGTCTATTTATGATTAAGATGAGAAGATTATGAACAATCTTGTGTACGAAGCGGTCTGGTGCTTAACCGCACAACAGCCGCATAAAATATTATATTTCCATATCAAATCAATGCCATGTTAAAAGCTATTTCATAAATATCTGTCTCTGCTTAGTGCAATATTGCCTTTTACATTCTTTCCTTGTTCTTCAAGTACGTTCAATTTTTAATGTGTCAACAGAGCAATTTGTTCAAAATCGCTTTCATGCTTTCTACGCCAAAATACAAAAAAATTTCGATAAAATACTGAACACATACAGATACAACAAAATCGAAGACAAATTTTATTTATTTATACTATAATATATGTATTTATTTATCGGATTTTGTTTTTTGTCACTGATTTTTCAGAATGATTGTCAAATTTATTCCATACAAATTCGAAATAGATCCGAAAATTTCGTTTTAAATGATAATTTTACGAGAACAATTTTTAGTATCACACGGTTTCCAGAAATCATTTTAGCGGATTGTTGTACAGAGTCATTCGTTGGACTATAACCTTCGCCTTAGTAGATAGAATATCATGAATCTCATTAAAAGAGGTGATTTCTATTGGGTGATTATTTTGTTTTGTTGTTTAATCAATCTATTTATTATTCATATATTATTTTACAGCAGCCCCAATATCTGTGTGTTCCCTTTTATCGTTCCAATTTTTTCGTCATCTCAAAACAGAAAAAGCTCTATTGTTGATCTTTATTATCGGGTCATTGATTTTTCCTCTTCTCCATTCTTTTTTTTTGTTTCCCCGGTAGCGAGTAAAAACAATAAACGCCCCCTCTTCATACTCCTCGTCCCCAACTTATTCATATCCCACTCTTTCTTCTCCTATTGCTGCTGTCGTTGCCGCAGCCATAAGCAATATAATAAAACAACAATTGTCTTTAAAAATCATACAAGTAGTACAAAAGAGAAAGGGTAGCTTCCTTTGTTTTCGGAGAATTTCAACTGCTGCTTCTGACGATTATGGTGGTAAGAATATAAGTTGCCGTGCGAATTAACATCCATTTTTAATTCATTACAACTGGAAAAATTGAGTGTTAATGTCAAAGGGTGAGGCATGTGGGAATATAATTCCCTATTGAATTTTTTCCTTACAACTGCCTGTCCTTCTTATGATGTTTGCGGGAAACAAAAAAACAATTGTCATTATGATTGACAACGAATTGTGGAGAGAATGTAGGAATTATTTGGAGAAACTGCATTGTTTATTTCTATTAATTGTAACTCTAAATTAAACATCAACATGAACAATAATTATTATTTTGTTAACTAATT
>OX456490.1:12851854-13046943 GCA_949748235.1 Platypus cylindrus | reverse complement strand
TTGTTGGTTGCCTATTTATACGTATCCATCAGGTGGCTTTGCCCAAACCATCTCGAGTATAAATTATTTTTGTGACATCAACGCTATCTATTGCTTGTGTTGGGCATAGACTTAGACAGAGGAAGCATAAACTATAACTTTAAACTAGAATAGTTAAGAGAAAAAGGGAAAATGATGAGTGAATCGTTAGCTTCGGATATATTAGGCTAGGTCGGCTTGTTATTAATATAATACGAATTATGGGTGACGATTGTTGCGAGTTATATATCTGCGATTGAATGATGTTCTCTTGATTCACATAGGCTGTTTAGTTGTTCAGTGCAATCATTCATTTTTCGAATAGTAATTACAGGTTATGATAAGTAAGATGAGTTATTACATATGTATGTAGTATGAGGTTTGGTTTCAAGGAACGAAATCGCTCAATTCACCACTATTCCCCGCTGACAGTTTTGGAGGAACAATTATACAAGTAGAGATATAATATATATAAAAATACAAATTATTTAACGTTGAATTTAATATGTTACGACGGTTGTTTATAGGAAAGCAAACGTTTGTGACACTGCGCCTAATTATGCGCAATATATATAAATACATATACCATATACAAGTAGACCATAATAAAACATATACAACAACAATAATAATCATTTGGCACTGTGTGACAAAATCTATTCAGTGCATTGTTTGCACTGATAGATTTTGCACAGATGCAGTATGTGATATATGCAGAGTTGTGGTGACTCACTATCAATTTCTTTCTTCATTTTAAGAATATCTCTGTTTATAATAACTGTCCAGCTAGAAGGACAAAATAAAATTACAACTGGAGTTATTAGACGAACTTCTTGTTTTTGTGTTCTGCAAAAAGAAAAAAAAACAAGCCTTATATTATTATTTATACTTTACTATCTCTATGTTCGTCTATCCAGCTCGATTTAACAAAGTGCTCTTTTAATTAAACTTTAAAAACTTTTTTCTTTATTTCTCTGTTTCTCTTTCACACTCTCTTCTTTTCCATTTTATCATCCCTAACTCGGCACTAACTCTCCTTTTGTCCTTATTTTATCCTAATATGCTCTCTCACGTCGCCACTTTATACATTACGAAGAAATTAAATTTAGACGCTTCGCTTGAAATCTATTGGTTTATCATCTAGATCTAATAGAGTATCTAATCTTAAGGCAGCCAGGCAGATTTCAGTTGTCTATAAAGTTGAAAATAGTTGTCGAGATGCCATTTTCCAAGAATTTTTAAAAAACTTTTTAACTTATAAAGATGAGACTAAGATAGCATTAGAAATGACTTGATTCTGGTTCTCTATTCAGTTCCCACTTGCCATTCAGTCACTTCCCATCCAGCCTCAATTTCTGCTTCATCTTGTCAAGCTATTTCCTTAATAATTTTTGCTGTCTCCTCCCACCCTCCTCATATTTCGTTTTAAGTTTTGTTTCTTTTGGAAAATGTTGTATGTTCATTTGTTGTTGTTATTGGAAAATATATTATACATTTTTTTCTCTTCGTCAAAAAAGAAATTGTATATTAAAAATGAGTAAAGTTTGAACAAGAACTAAATATTGATTGGGGATTTCGTCTGTTTTCATTCGGGTACAAAGTTTTTTTCTTTATTTTTCCTGTCTCTCTTTGCTTGTTACTTTTCAGATAATCGAAAAAAATATATCAAAACGCCTGTGGAAAATGAATATCAATCATTTTTCAATATTTATCTGTCACTTTCCTATACACTACTAGCAGCGATCAATTTAAGATTATTATAAGGTATACGTTATGATGATAAATGATGGATATTAAAGTTGTCACATTTAATTGCATTAACCGATAGTGAACATTTATTTGATAATACTTAGTAAAAAATAATGATTTCCATAATAATCAATTTAAATGGTTTTAAATGTTTTATATATTACATATTTAGTCCAATTAATAACTAGAAATTATACATTAATAGTAAACGCATCCTTACGAGAAAATATCACTATTTTATTTTAAGCATTACAGAACAATGCTACTAAGAACAAATCTTAGAAAAAATTCAATATTTGAATAATTCTATTGTAGGTAATCAATAAATAAAACTAGGCGCTATAGTATATTATTTACATATATATGTATATTATAATATATTATATTATAAACTACACGCTACGCTATAATGACGACCGATCACAGATTGAGTGAGCAATTGTTTCTTGATGGGGGGCAAGGGATGAATACATTTTTATAAAAAAAAACACGAGAAACAAAACATGCCATTAATTTCAGTTTAAAATTTTAAATAATTAAGATTATTATTCAAAATTATTATTTTCAAAATAAAATTTGAAACTTATATTATCTTATATGCAAGTTAAATCATTTTAGTATTGTTTTCTAATTAACTAAAATAATAATAATTTAATTAAATCCTGCTGATGAAATGTTATGCATTCATTTAAATCTTGATTAAATGCCTAATAATAATAATAGCACGTTTCAGGAAAATTAAAAAAAAAAGAAAAAAATTCATCTAGAATGATTTAATTAACATGAATAAATAGAGTCAATTAGTAACTGACAATAATAGTTTATTATGTATTAAGAGCAAAATATGATGCTGTGTTGCTCGCAAGAGACAGTTAGCGCGTGACGCTTGCGGGTCGTAATCATGATACTAAGACTACAAGATAAACCAACCTGAGATCCAATTTTACAAATTTCTGCGCATGGCGTCACTGCGAGATCTTTTTGTTTTTTTTGGTTGAAAAAGCGTTGACATATTTAAATAAAATAGCTTTCTTATATAACATTTTTTGTATATTTTTTTAAATGTAATACAAACACATGTATATGTATTACTAAAATAATGAATAAATTTAAAAAAATATTATTAATTAATTAAACGTAAACAAACTGCAAGCTGTATTAAAATAAAAAACAAAGACAAAAAAAAATAAATTAAAATCAGATTAGCAATTATAACCACAATTTCAATTATCAAAACAAGCGATTTGCAAAAGGGTCTCTCACTGACGTCACAACCAAATTGACAAAGCTGCGCGTTGGCTTATCTTGTTAGTCTTAGTATCATGGGTCGTGGTACTCACTGGGAGAAAAAAGCCACCTTTGCAAATGCTTAATACGTTTTTTCAATTACCACAAAAACCTACTGCATACATTATACAAATTTATTTCCACTCTCGATCAACTAAATTAGACGCCGATTTCTTTAATGATAATGAGACTTTTAATTATAACTATCTAATATGTTTGTAATCCTACCTTCAAATATGGAATTAATTTATTGACACCGAATGCTTTTTGTTTTAATTAACAAACATTTTTACTTATTAAACTAAATAAATTTTTTTTAAATGACATCTGTCTGGCATACGATTGTCTATTTGAAACTATGTTACTTTTTATTTTATATATATATAAATATATATATTTTATGGTTTATTTGCAAACCATGATTGCAATATGGCGAATTGACCAAATTTTATGAAAATATATCTTTATATTTACATTCAGTATACATATATACGACAATGATACAATTGACAATAAAATAAAATTAATTATTAATTATTTAGGCTTGATTATGTATCTTGATTATAAAAATATATAAACTACTAAATATAGTAAGTATAACAAAATATTAATTACAAGACGAGTAATTAATTGGAATTAATTTTACACTCAGTTTACAGAAATTTTTTAATTTATTTTTAATCTTTTCTATATCAATGTGTTTTTTCTCTGTCACTAAATTGACAACTTTATAGTTGTCAATTAGTAAAGTGAAAATAGATTCACTTTACGCCAGCATTTCAAAGCGAAAAATGACACATTATTTAGTGATTGTAAAAAAAGCGTTTTACAATTTAGTTATTGTTAATAATCACAATCAATATTTGCCCAGGGTGCCATATTCCAGGATACTATAAAACTTCAGATTTATTACCTTAAACCCACATATACCAAGAAAAAAAGTGTGGACTATCCATGACGTTCGTGCGCTATTCATGATTCAATATGAGGTATATATTATACAGCACGAATAATATGCTCTAAATATATAGAAAACAGGGCTTAAGCCACTTGCTTTCCCTTTTTGTAAATTCGGTGATGGTTAACTACCGATCGGAATTTCCTTTCTCTTCTATTTATTTGAATCAACTCAGCAACTCGGTCATTTGGTCATTCGACTCTGGCTTGCTACACTTTAAGTCGTTTTTTTCATTGTAATTTTCTTCCTTTGTGCGATTTTAGTGTGAAGACAATGATAACGCCGACGTCGAGACAAAATCTCATTTAAATGATCGTTCAAATTTGCGTGAAAATGCACTGGCGTCGGAGTGGTTGTTGTTGTTTGAATCATTTATGAATTGTTTATACAACAAATCCATTGTTCTTTTTACTGATTTTTATTTTTGTTAGTTTCTAGTAATAGAAGAAATTATTTGTGAATTCTACTGAGAACCACTAGGCAACATTTCACTTCATTCCATGCTCAACTGAATCCAGTCAATTGGTGTGAGTTGGTAAGCCATAGAAAGAGTGATGGAGATAAGCACGAAAGCAGATTATTTTAACAACACAGCAGCGAATTTGTCCGATCGCATTATTTATTATTAACACACCATAATAAGTTGTTTGTGTGGCGAATTTCTAAATGAGGCAGCGGTGGGGAATGGATTAAATACAGTAAGATGAGGCAGCTGGGAACGTATATGAACATAAAGACTGCAAGTGGATTTTTAAGTCATAAAACGGAGTATGTCGTTAAACAAACAACATAAAATGTCTATTAAATAATCAGTGTCGCATCTTATGAAATAATTGTGCTAATATATTGGATTAAAAGTATATTGAATTGAGAGTAATGTCAGAGTTAGGCTTTGAGCAATGAAGTTAATTTGTAACTTAAAAATATATTTTTGTTCAGAAAAATATCCTGAAAGAAATTAATTAGACCTGCAGCGAATAAAGTGGACTAATTTCGTTCATATGATTATGAAAAACTGTCAGTTATGTAGTTAGCAGTAGTAGCAGTATACGGTCTGTTAGATAATCGACCGTATAGATATATACCGTATTAAATATAATTTAAATATCGGGTAGGAAAGAATAAAAGTAGAAAAAAAGTGAACAAAATTGAAAATCGGGTAGTAGTAGGGTAGAAAAAAGTAATTTTTTAATCGAAAAGATTGTTAAAATGTACTGAACATCACAGAATTACTAAAAAATTTTCGTTTGTAACGGTTCAACATGTTCGTTACGTTTGAAATTATTTCTTTCCTTTTTTAAAATATTTTCTCTGTTACTGCGCTGATTTTCCTATAGTGGAATAGTATAGTCCTTAATAAAGCTCATTTTCGTCTACTATGACGAATAATTTTTGTGGGTACTTATTTTCCATTTTCGACCTGTGAAGAGTGCACCGTTTTGGCGTGTTTTTACAGCGGTTGACCGCTGGATAAACCTCGAAATTTAATCATTTTAATAAGTATTAGTTTTTTTTCTGAAATTATTATCAATAGTTTTTTTATGGTTGTTTCCGTTTGGATTTTTGTAAGTTTAAGTTATAGTTCCTGCTGGTTAAGGTTCGCTTCGCGACCTAATTAATCCACCGGTACGCGTTAGTTAACGTACGACATACTTGTAGTGAGGTAATTTTCTAAGTAGTGTTTTAAGCCTCACAGTTAGGCTGCTGCTTTAATGTTTATGGTTTGTGCCTCAAATTAGGCAACCTATTTTAACCCGTTTAAGGGGGATTCACCTTCACTACGAGGAATCATTGAAGTGCCTTAATAATTGGTTTGGCCTTTTTCAACACAACAATTACAAATTTCCCTGTACAGGGAATATTGTAATTGTGTTGTTAATCATCGCCCTGGTTCGAAACATCGCTTCCAGCCTGGAGAAACCATCACTCCAATGTCACCAGCTTTAGGGAAGTACCACCACAACACCTACTGTACACCAGAAACCGCAAGTAGAACTCTTACTGTATTTTTTTATTTACTGTTTTTTTCCTATTTAATAAATATTTTACCCGCGTAAAATTATAGGTAACTTTAGTCTTTACATTCTTTCTATGCACTAAAGGGCATCATCGTATGTCCACTTCGAATTTGGCTTTGAAATTTTGTTTAGGTATTATCAGTTTAATCTTTTAAACGTCCCTTTGGCGTAAATGTAATTTTATTTACTTCAATTATTAATTATCATTTCTAGTATAAATTATATATTTCTTGGTGAGCTTACCTGCTCACTTAACATCGTGAGGCTTCTGGATTTTTCCTAAGATTCCAGTGGCGCCCATAAAACCCACGCTAAACCCAGCCGGTGATTGTAACTCGCATTCAAGGGCACACCAGGATAAAATAAAAGTTGATCCTATTTGGGTATCCATCATTTTATTAGAGTAAGTTATTTTTCCTTATTGTTGGTACTCATTTTATTTTGTTTCTCTTAGAGTTTATAGTACTAATATTGTAATTTGCTATTTTGGGCAAATAGCGAGCATACACGTTATACAATGAAACCTTTATATAAACACTTTTGGTTTTCAGCTAACGATGTAAATGCATGTATCCACACCTACCAATAGTGCCCACCTTTCCACAGCGGAAATTTGGATTGTCACATTGAGTAACTTTCATGTAGAAGTATAATTTATCTTTTGACCATACTCGTATATCGCCAATTTCATACAGGGTGTTTCAATTAATAGAAAACTTGTAGAAATTAGAATCGATTTGGAAATTAAAATTTATTAGTCGAAACAACCAGAGGCAAATAATAATACAGTTGTGGAAACTCGTATAGAATAATTAGAGAGAATTAAATTAAATATTGCATCAGTATAGCTTCATTTGTTCTTTATTTCTTTCTTTTTTTTCCGTTGTTGATGAGTTGAACAAGATAGGAAATTCGATTTTCGAATTTGAATTTAGAAGATAGAATTATTTCCGAATGTTTCCACTTTGGAATTTTTTAATTTTAAATGATTTCTCTTCCTTTATCTTCATTTGTCTAGCTTTAAAATGTAATTTAAGTCGAGATGGAGATGGTGGTGGTTTTTCTTTAATTACTTCGAATTTAATTTACTGCAATGGCCAGAAATGTTTATATTCCGAGTGTATTTTTCACATCTGACAATTGTTATTTTTCCATCCTCCCATTAGAACTATTATTCCCTAGCCAACTATTTCCATATTTTTTAATTTTCCTAATATGCAAAAACACTAATTACATTTCTCTTAATATACTCGTATGTTTAGACCAACTAGACAAAACTAGATTTCTCACTGGAAAAATCTATTCTCTTTCCACTTTCTCGTCGTCTAGCTCCCAAAGTACTCCCAGACCTATTTTACTGTATAAAATTCGTCTCGTGTGTCCCATTGAATCCGGATTGATGATGCCCACCATGCTGTGTATGCCCCTCTTCTAACAGTAGTAGCGCGTTATAGTTAATTTGACTCTCAGAGCTGATCTTTATGTTCCCATGATGACTGACTCTGTCTCTCCATTGTGCTGTTGCTATATCTTTTTACCTACCCACAAATGTTAATTAAACGAACATTTAATTAACCGCCATTTCGGCCATCAGAGTCAGTCAGTCATTCATTCCAACATATTTGATGTGGTAGCACACAGCAGTCACAGTAGCCTACTTCTATACTACTACTACTGGTGCTGCGGATGCCTACTGCAATTGCACACGGCTCTATTAAAATGAACATCAGGTAAACGATTAAACGACATGAGAATCATTTTTGATATTATCCCTTCTATTGCCTTTTTTCTTGCCTATCTGCTTACATGCTTTTTATTGTTGTACGCCAAGATGATGATAACAGATTTGGTTTACTGGATCATTACCGATTGTGTAGAACGGGTTACAATAGTTGACAAATGGACAAATAGCGTAGAAAGAGAGAGAAAGGTAAAGGAACAGAAACAGGTGGATATTTGATGGGGTATGAAAAAGTTATTTATTATTCGTGCTTCCCACTAAGCACCTAATCAATTTGGAATTTTACTGGAGTCTAAACTGCATAATTAAAACTATGTGAATGCTCTATTAGAATTTGTTTGGTAATTATAATAATAGCAATAGTAATAATGAACGATCATCTTCATGAAAAATTAATTGATTTTTAATTGTACAAAGTGGGAACCCAGTAATGACAGTAATATATAATTTTATGTTAATTTACCATGCATGTATATTACATGAGTACGCTATTATCCTAGAATGGAAACTCGAATGATTTCTATCATTACTGAATTAAATCGAAATTAATTTATTATGGAAGATGCATAAATGGAAAACTAGCTACGTATAGATCATCAGTATAAGGATGCGAAACTAAACGACTTAGTTTAGTTTTTTCATGTTTTTGTTATTAAACATTTAGATTCATTTTTATATTATAGAAAAAAAAAACAAAAAAAAAGTTGACAATGCACTTATTTTTTCAAATACATTTCGTGCATTTCAAATAATATTATAACATGGGAATAATGACAAATAATATAAAAAGAAAATAATTTAAAAAAGGAAAAATTACCACAACATGGAAATGCAGTTTAAAATAATGGATTTGGCTTTATTATTTTAGTGGTTTGAATTTTTAATTTTTGCTGGCCTTTTATTTTGATGAAAATTTTTTTAGATATTATGTTTAATTTTTTCGTTTTATTTTAATTTTTTATTTTCTTTTTCTATAGCCATTTTTCTTACATGAAAAACTAATTTATTTTAATCAGTTTAGTAAATACTAAATACAAATTTTCTCAGAATTTCCTTTTACATTTGAGTAGTTTTCATTATTTTCGTTAAAACAAAATCTCACTATACTCGTCTATAAAATTAAAACTGAAAAAAAGAGAAATAGAGCCAATGCAAATAAGTTATTGAAAATTAATCCTAAATTTACGGCACGTAAAATTCTAAATGGAACTAGTAGCAGTAGTAGTAATAGTAGTAGTAGTGGTGGTTGTATTCCCCCACTTCATCTCCTAACCCTATTCCATCTGCTTCCATTTAAGCTTACATCGAAATGTTTGAAAGCTCCCGGTATTGGGCCTTAGTCACGTACTACTTCTCCATCTCCATTCCACCGCTTCTCGTCATCATCATCATCATCACATCTTTCCGTATATTGTTGCATAATATGTATAAGAAAGAAGGGGTTCGAGGAAAAAGTGGATGATGCTGATCAGGAACACCCATAAGAAACAATGGAAAAGATAAACGTATATCGGAAAATTGGAAGTAGGATCAAAAGTTAACTTAAGGAAAATTGGCAGATATTTTTAAATTAAAATGTTAATTACGTTTGGTCATTATAATTAAAAAAAAAAGATAAAAAAGCATAATTTTTATGATCTTTGGAAGTACCAGTCGGGTTACTAGTCGGATGGATTACTGCAACGAAATCTTAATATATTTTATCACCCTTGTTTAATTATTTGCTAAGAAAACCCAGCTTAAATCAGAAATAATAAATCTTAATTAAATGAAATAAATCGACGTTGTTATACATATATACATATGTGGCTGTATATATTCATGTTGCTCATAAATCTTTTAATACTTTGATGACTTAAATTAAGTAACCGAAGATAGGATAAAAGTGTTGGCGAAGTGTATTCCCGTCCAATAACAATAATAATAGTAACAAAGATAATAAATTAGATTTGGAATTATCTTGGTAAGTTAATTACCCAGTAATTAATTACAAGTAAATTGTAAATTATTTTCTCATTGATTTAAAAAGTTAATCAGTTAATTTTTAACTCGTTAAAAAAATTGTTGCAAATTTTGGCAAATAATGATTACTTCTTAGAAATCAAAGACAATTTGGAAAAGTTTTATGATAGTTATGGTAGCTGAATATGACTTCGATACAAAAAACACAGAGCTAAGCCGTTTTTTGGTTAGCTCTGCTGCTACTGTGTGTGTTTGTTATCAACATCATCAATCCTTAGTATGGTCACTTGTATGGAGTTCCGGGAAATGCATGAGAGGCATACCGCGAAAGAACTTATGAATCTCTTTTCGGGGTACCTTTAACCTACTTTTCAAAAAAATCTAAATTGAACCTCAAGTACAGTTAATTTAACCTCTCTTGGAGCCTTTTAATATTATATTATACATTGATACCATTTTCCAACGACCAAATTGTCACTTTTTATATCTTAAGTTTCTCCATTTTTATTATTATTAGTATTACTTACAGTAATACTACTGTACTGTACTAATACTACATTATTAGTTGCTTACAGTTTTGCGGACATCATTTATTTCATTATTATTATTAACAGTAAGTGTCTTTTGCAAATAGTGAACAGGGTGGTGGCGGTGGTTCGCTTGAATTCCGATGCATCACTTCCCTTGCTCTCTCTCTCTCGCTCTCTGTATGTTTCACTATTCCAACCCTGTCTTACCCACCAATTATGTTTTCCTAATATTAACGAAGGGATGAATAGTGCAGATAGAAGGAGAGACAGAAGATGAGAATGACAGAGAATAACTACACTGAAACAGCTTAGTACAGTTCATGAACAACGATGGCACAATGATTGTGGAAAAAATGGAGGAAGAAGGATCTGGTTCTGTTTGCAAGGGGATAATTAATGACTACAAAATTTTAATTTAAAGTCAACATTATATTGTTCGATCATATAATAAATTGAAATTGCGTTTTGTGTGTTGTTCACACAACACACAATAATTAATAATTTACTATCTAAAGTAACCGACTTCTTCTTGGTCAAGACCGTTGAACTTCAAAATTTGTAAAGACCATTTTCCCATGTTTTTCATAAAATCTAAAATTAAATTAACTAAACAACCTGTTACCAATCAGAATTTTCTATAACGTAAAATTAAATTAAACAAAACCGAACCGTTTATATAACAGAACCTGCACTCAACAATTAACAAAAATTTTGAAAATGAATAAATTGACAGTTACATTGTACAGCGCCATCACTAGGTGGTGGATGCATGCTATGGGCACTATGACGCTATAGGCGCATTATATACCACAATATATGACTAACAACTAATACTTAATTGTTAAAAATTATTGTTTTTCTTAGAAAAAAACACATGAGTAAGAAATTCTTACTGCAGGCGACTGCCGATGAGTACTACTTGTGGCTAAATTCCAAGAGAGTCCAACTATATATAAATCTGTTATACATGTTTTTGGATAGGGTCTCGTGTATGACAAAATAAGGCAGTATTCACATGTATGGATACACGGATATGTATAAAAATACGGGCATGTATGTACCGTGTTTTGTTCGAATCTATAAATGTATTAATGTTAAAAACATTCTCACCAATTTATTTGTTTCTACGAGACTAAATTGGTCAAATGTTTTGAAGAAACAAACGAATGAATAGAAAAGAAAAAGAATGAAAACTTTTTTTATTTTACAATGGGATTTACGACACGGTTCGATTTAACCAATTTGTTCAGCAAACAAATTTTGAACGCGCCGAAAAGGAATGCTGACTCAAAAGTAAATGGCACGATGACAACGATGGCAAGTATTCGGGCTCTGGATACTCCTACTCCCTCTCGATTCGAAATTCGATTCGATATAGACAATGGCGGAGAGAAAAGAACAAAAAAAATAGTAAAAGAACTTAAATTGGCAGTATCGTTCGAGACTAAAATGATAAAAATAGTGCAATAGTGAAGGAAGAAATGGCAGCTTTCCATTGGCTCTATCTATAAATAACATCATATGTTATTTGGATATAGCATGAATTTACTCTTAAAACAAACTTTTTATTATTTAATCTACAAACTGCTATTTATTTATTTATTTATTCCTTTCACTCGTTAACACTAAAAACACAGAAAACTTTGAAGATCGATTAAAGGCTCAGTTAATCTGGAAAATTCAGTTTCAGACACTATTTTGCTCTCATCATATCTTTATTTAATATGAGTTGCCACCACCGCCGCCACCACTACTCTCTTAGCGTATATATCCTGGAGGTGTTTCTATGTACCTTTGCGATTAGAACAAAGTTTTAAGCGGATATACTCTATTTCTCTCTCTCACTCCCTCTACTTTTGTTATTCCTCCTGCTCTTCTCCAAACTGTTCACTTCTCCCCTCTACGCTCAAACTACTTCAGCCCTATTTACAACTTCCAACGCTTCTAAACGTCAACGTCAAATTATATTTTATGCTCACATACACATGCATCTTTACGACTATGTGTACAGTTATAACTTCATATCTCTCTCTTTCTCTCTTTTTCCCTATGTCTTTTCAATACATTTCCTTTAGATCTTGAAGTTGAAGAATTTTTTCTCCCAAGAAAAAAGGAAAACGAATATTTTCTGAAAAGTTATACAGAGCACAACAACAAAACATTTCCATTATCAGTCACTGTAACGATCCTCTAAAAAGCGAGGAAAAGAAAAAATAGAAGCAGGAGGAACGAAAAAATCGAGACTCCTTTTTTCAGAGTGTGAGTTTTAAATGGGAAAAAGCATCGATGCAGTTTTTCGCAGCCCCACCACCAAGCGATAAACTCAAACAACCCGTCAATTGTTCGTTGTTGTGTTGGAAAAGATGTTTGGGAGAAGATAGTCAAGTTCTTTTTTTCATTTTTCTGCCGTTGCTGCTGTTGATGTTGTCGATATTGAATTTTGCTGCAGCTAGCTGAGCATATAGTAATGAATAAAGAATTGACAATTTAGTTGAAAATATTAATAATTTGAAATGTTTTTTTGATAAACAGAAATTGTGTGATAATACATTTATAATTATAATAATTATACATTATAAATAATACATTTGTGTGGATTGTAAATTAGTTAAAAAATTACGTTTTAATATGTTGATAAAAAATAAAAAATAAATGAGTTGGTGTTGGAAGTGGTTGCCCTTTGTTTCCTATTTATATAATGAGATGTAACCTCATAGAAAATATATCTAAATAATTTCGGAGTCAAACTCCTCTGTTATAAATTAAAGAAGATTTTTTATTAAGAGTTTAAATAGGATAATCTTTAAAAGCACACTATTTGTGTAGTAGTTAAATAGTAAAACATAGCAAAATTATCAAATATGCGAATGTATTTGAGAATATGTGCAACAAAAATCAATAAAAAGTTACTCATTTCCAATAAATATCAAACTGAGTTATCAAGTTACGTATGTTCAATTGGACAAAATTGAATTTAATTGTATCGAGTTTTCCCTTTGGGTAAATGGTGGAAAATGGAATTGCAGTGGATATGATTGGGAGGGAGGTGGTTGGAAAAGAGGATCGATGAATGTAACCCTGTTGCTTTTAATACTACTATTACACAAAGACAGAATTTCAGTCCAGAATGTTGCAAAGAGAATTCACAACCAACTGGTATAGGTAAAGCAGGAATAGATGGATTCATTTTAGAAACCTGGAAAGAGCAAGTGAGGGGTACAGCGAGGGAGAAAGTGAGTTAAATAGACCAAGAGGAGAGATAGACGAACGGGAATATTGACAATGACCACTCGATTTGTAAGTATGCAAGGCATGGAATAAATTGCCAAATTTGCTTTGTCTTGTCAATAGACAGGGTGTGAGAAAGACAGAAGGTGTCGGGTTCAACATGAGATAGCTAAACTTCCAGTAAATAGAGATGGTAAGACAAGTGGAAGAGAATGAGATATCGACAGAGAAAGAGAGATTGAAATAAAAGCTATGTAATAGAAGATCTCTATCTTTTTAAATTCCCCATCAGTCTTTGATATTGATACAAATGGAATGAGGTTATTTTACGTTCAGGTTGATATTGTAATTAATAGTGACTGATATGAACAGACCAATTATTTTTTTAAATTTAATATAAAGAATGCGAATCCACCGCTGATATTATAAATTCGTACAATATTTTCTATTTTCAGCCAAGAGGCGTCAGTTCATCAACAACTTCGTGGAATTCTTGCTGATAAAAAAACCAGCTAATTACTACCTTTATAAGCTCCTTACTTCCTTACTTATGCAATTCTACCTGCATTTTCCGGGTTAGCCGAAAACCCTATACTAGTGGCCCTTAAGCGAAGATGATGTTGACAACAAACGTATCAGTAGCAGCAGAGTACACTAGTGATAACAAGAGTAGTTGAACATTAGCTGCCCTTGAGGAGGATTGTAATCGTTTCACTACTCAGCGTACTTCTTACTCTCCTGCGCAGTCGTTTTATGCTTTCAAATTCTATTTCCTATTGTTTTCAAAAATGAAAAATATGTAGTGTATCAACCGTCATCACCGTATTAGGATGAATTGCGACTGAATAATTGTGCAATTGAAAATTAATTATAATAAGAAAGTAGAAATGTGAAATACAAGATAGAAGAGAATGGGGTATATTAGGGTATAGAGAAAGGTAGCAGCTATATCGAATATAGCTATATAATAATGCATAATGAAAACGAGATCTCGGATTTTTTAATTTTTTAACAAAATAAAAGGCCTCTGTAAATCAGTGACATTTTCATGTCACTGATTTACATTTTCTATTACTATTAAATTTCCCTGCTATAATATTCCTTATAGAAGTAATAGAAATGGATTTTCCATTATAATTTATTATATGAGTAATGCTGTTATTACAGACGTCCTTTTATATTTATCTTCTTTCTTGTTTGATTTTAATACCACTTGATCTTATGTGCTCTCTTTCTATATTTTATTTGGTAATAAAGCTGCTATATATGCTATATATATATGCTACAGAACGTGTCAACTTTTCTTCCCTTAAAAGATAAAGGAAAACTCCAATGCCTTCACAAAAGAAAAATGAGTATATTTTTAGGTATTATTAGTCACTCAAAGAGAAATGCAAAAATACAAAGATAATGGGGAAAACCGGTATAGTGAGATTTTTCCATTACATCATGGTATGCAACTGTAGAGGTATGAAATTCTACTGAATAAAAAATCAAGAGAAAGTAAAGTTTATACGATGTGTCTGTTTAGGGTGTCCCTGGAGAACACCCGAACATACGAAAGTAAAGAGAAACTGAGTATAAGAGGTTATAGAGAGAATGGTTCGAGTTGATTTTAAAGTTTCACGACTATCTTTAATGCAAACTATTTTCACTGAAAGGTCCCGGTCACATTGAAAAATTTATACATGTGTGGCTGAAAGGTAAAAGTACCTTTTATTGCAAAAAACGGAATGTAAAAAAACACATTAGCTAGATGAAAGTGAACATTTAAAATGAGTTAATAAAATCCCCGTTTTCTAAAAAAAAAAACAATAAAAGTGAAAAACAAATATTAATGAAAAAATAAAAATTACTAAAAAATTATCCTTCTTAATGGCATTCCACACCAAAAGAGAAAAAGTGGAAATCATAAGAGACAGTAGCTGTTTGAAAAAAGCACCTTTTGTCTTATTATTATCATTATTGTGGGGATAATTCACACTAACGACTGTTTTTCGTGTTGAAGTTTCCTAGGGAAATATAAGCGAAAAAGGAAACCATTGTTACTCTATCCAGAGTTTCCATTCATTTATTTATCCCTGCATTTCATCTGCCTTTTTCTATTGGTGATTGTCCCAATCCTCTTCTATTCTAATGTCACCTAAGCAAGGAGAAGGAGAAAGTGAAAAGAGAGAGCATCATCCTTTTTTAGACATTAAATATTAATATCTCTAACAGGTGGAAGTCAACCAACCCACTGCCAGTCGCCAGCACTACTGCCATTACTGGATAGAATGGAAGAAGTCTCTGACATTCTGACAGCTCTTTGATAAATGGAAAACTTCTATTTCCATTTGTGTTATCCATACATACATATATACATGTATATATTATATAATATAAATGACGATATGAAATGGTCATTATTTCTAATGGTCTTTTATAAATGTTCCTAGAAAGAAAGGGTTATGGTGCGAGAGAAATAGGAAGACTAGAAGCGGGCGCGCTATTTCTTCTGGAAATAGATATATGTAAATGAGAATGGAGATAGAGGTGAGGGGAGAAATTACAATTAAAATTATATCAGGCAGACAAAATTTTCCACACTGAAAGAATTTATGTATATTACGTTACATATAGCGATATAATATATAATAATATATTTCATGATAAAAAGGAGAAGTACCATTTGGAAAATTACATAGTTTTATGCTAAAAATGTTTAGAGGATGTAACAACCCGTTATGCAATATAAGAAAGACACTTTTAAAAACTTAATAGTTAGAGAGATTGTGTTTTAGACGAAATCTAAGAATTGATAATTTTTCTTTCTATTGATGTCTTACTAAATTTATCAGATTCCGTGGAATTTTCCATACCTTATTAAAACGGAAATATAAAAAAGAATGCTAATAAAAGACTAAAAACATACTACTAAAGGATACTACTTTTCTAACAAAAAAATAGGAAAATTGTCCCAGGAGATTTGTATCTCCTTTTTTCGCTCGGGCACAGGCGAGCAGTGGCCCACGATGGCGTCGTCGTCGTTCTCGGCCATTATGGACGCCACCGTTTTTATTTAAATTAATAATGATAATTTTTTTCCACTTAAGTTAGTATTTATTAATTAAAATGACTATCCCTATCTCTCTTTCGATACCTTTGTTTAAATGATGGAACATTATGAAGCGACTAGACCGTAATAAAAAAGTATGAAACGATGACAAAATACACAAAAAATATCGTTATTGATCGTATAATGATATACACTTTTTTTATGGAAACAATGGAAAAGGGGACGAACGAGAACAGGCAGTGGTATAATAAAAATGCGATTAACAAATAATTTGTAAAGAATTAACGCAAAGAATTGAGACAATGAAAGACAGAAAAACAAAAAGGGGAGAAATGTAATATACGAAAACTAATTCTTTGCCCAATAATAAAAAAAGGAGTTTCATATTGCTATTAGACTGCAAAATCAATTAATCATCAAATATCCTATTAATTCTGTAGTATCTTGTTGATTTTCTTCCATTAGTTTTTATTTTTTCGATGGCAACAAAAAACAGACGATTCTGCAATCTTGTCTTAGATATTCTCTTTTTTCTTTCAACTACTACAAGATCAAATATCGATCTATTTATCTCCTTTCCATGAACTTATCCCTACCTCCAGCCAAGATAGAAAAAGACAGAGTTATAGAGACACTCACACACACACACACAAAGATACACACCAAAGATAAACCTCAAACTTTACGAGGGAAAATCTTGTAAATTTAAATGATATAGATTCGTTGCTTTTGTCAATCTCCAAAGTAAACTTAGTTATCGGTTGGGATTTCTTTACGTGGACGACGAAACTGCGACTGTGACGAAACGAAACTTCTGTTCTTCTTGAAGTTCGAAGGTATATATATTACATACAACACACATTATACATACATACATATATATATATATGTATATATATAACATATATATATATATGTTATATACTATACATATTTTATTACATAAAAAAGAAAAATGTTAATTTGAGCAAAGGGGATATGGAAGATATATAAAATATAAAGATGGAGAAATGATAACGAAGTATTTAGACTGAAATCACAATACAGGATAAATGATCCAACTTAAGATGAAGTTTATAAGCTACGGAAAATCCTGTTGTATTAATTAGTGTGAATCCACTATTATTATATTAAGACAAAAACCAAGTTTTCTTATTTTTACACAATTTACGTGATATAAATTAACTTCTCGACCAAGTGTCAAACTAGACAAAACCTGAGTACCATTTTAACCCAATAACATAAAGAATAATGAATTTGTTTTTCCAATTGACTCTTTCTGTTTCTCAGTCAGTAACCTATCTCCTCTTCTAACCTCATAAACATAAGTCATCTTCGTAATTTCATGCTCCACTAGTGCAACAACTACTAGAGTAACATTTTTTCAAGAGCAATAAAATTATATTTTACACAGTTTTATTACACAATTTTAAATTGTGAAAATGCATAATTTTAGATTAATACTAATAGAAATAATAATATAATATGTAACAGTGATAGCAATAATAATGAAAACTATTTTAGTTTAATAGTTTTCATTTTTACGACTTAATTTTAAGTAGTGCTGGTGATAGTAATGGCTTTTATTTGGCAATATTACAACGTGACATCAAAGTTTTTATTTTTCAATTAAATAACAAATTCTTTTTCGCTAATCGGAAAAAGTTTTATTAGTATGGATATCGTTGAAATTAAATATTAATGCCAATTTGATTAGAATCCATTTTTATGATATCACATTATGTCACGCTATGTTTCGATGACTTATATTTTCATATAATAATGCTGCAATCAACAATATACAATACAAATATTAATAGACCAGTCTGGATACCAAACAGCGCTGTTCTACGGAAACTCAGTAGAACACAGTCAATGTGGTACTGGAGCGTGACTGAAACGACTGGTGCTAAAAAGTAATTGGAAAATAGTATATTTGAAGACAGCTCTGAAAAGCAGATTGTTTTTTGGTGCGAACGAGTTTATACTTGTTACCTACACATTACACCTTAGTGTGCACCAAAAATAGGCTTTTCACCTGCGTATTTAAAGCTATTTTTTCTAATACGGGAATTTAAAGTAACAAATATGGATATCTAAAAGAAGGAGGGGAAACGAGAAAAAAAAGTGGACACCCAATAGGTAGCGCTGGAGTAGACTCGTACACATAATTTAACATTGTTCTTATCGGAAATTTTATTTTCTAAATTCTAATGGAAATCATGGATTTTCATACAAAAATTAAAACTATGATTGTAGTATCGGACTATGTAATACAACACATCAATTTTCATTTAAGCAGTAAGCGTCATTGTGTAATTATTTCAGTGTTGATATTATACGATCATTATATTGTGCCTTTGGTTTTATATATTTTAACATTTTTGTGTGTAGAATATATTGAAAATAGTGTATTTAAAGGTATGTTAGACATGTTTGCCGAAAATATTTTACCTTCTTTTTATTAAGCTGCTAGACACTTAGGTGTACTCGAACGAGTACACTGGGTAAATGTATTATCTTTTAACATTATAGTATTTTTTTGAAAAATGGCTTTTAATCATGAGTTTGGAAAAATGCCTTTGCGTAAAGTATACGGAAGAAAAAAAATTCATAATTTGTCAACTGTTAAAGACATCCTGGATTCATGTTCCAACGATAATATTAATAATATTGTTATATTACCACCTCTGTTGGACCCATTGACGGACCAAGAAGAGTTTGGAAGAACTCTTCTTCTCTTGCAAAAATATTTTGCCTCTTATACAGTCGTTTCCCCTCCTTCTTATAGTCCTTCATAATAAAAAATAATTGTTACTATTAAAATGTGGTAAACAAAATAACCAATTATATACAAAAAAATAATTATATCTGCCATTTAATCCCGTAGTTTTTAACTTTTTTGCTGAAAGTAAATGGTTTGACATTAAGTGAGTTTAGAAAATGAATTTTAATATAACACACTTACGAGATTACGAACTTGCATTACTGTAAGTCACTAGATTGCTTGAGCAAAATTTCTACTTTTCCGCACTTAAATCGACTAAAACTAGAAAAAGAACATTTCGTCCGGCAGAACCAACGTCCAGTCTTCGATTTCCATCAGGCGGGTTGGACTAAGCTGTAGTAATTTGTTACAAATAATTCCGAGCCATCTATCGGAGTTGTACAATGCATACCACCATTCACAAACAAACCACAAGACAAGACAAACTATCTGCCCGACCATCATGTTTTAAATTTGAATCTACTGGCGCGCGAGTATCATCTAATTAATTTTACCTTAAAGTGAAATATGTACTAATTTTTTGGTTTCTAATAAAAGCTGTATACTGTTTTTAATTCTTATTATAGTAAAAATAACGAGTTCACGGGTAAGACGTTGTAGTGGCTCTAATAGACCAAATAAAGCAAAGCGGTGTTTATTATTAAAATGCTCATGATCACTTTTAAAATGTTTATGCTGCCATGTGAATGGTGTTAAACAATAAATAATTTATAAGTTCAAGTGCCTTCATTTCATTCAATATTAGTTGTTATATTTTAGAAATTAGATGATATTATATTGTAGAAAGATTTGGCTTCAAACAATTAATAATGATAAACTTTATTGATATTCTTTTTGAAGGTGCTTGTAAAGAAGGTGGAAAACTAAAAAAATTATGCTTATCACATAATATTTGCCTAGTGTAGTATATTTCAATAAAAGTGTGAAAAACTGCTTGTTTTTTGGTGCGAACGAGGTTGAAACGTAAGTGTTTCATCAGTGAGAATTTTTCATAGTGAACATTTTTCACACTTGTATTCAAAGATACTATTTTACTAATTTACTTTTCCTTTAAGTTTATTTGATGTATCATGTATTAACAAAAATTAATTTTTATGTTACAAAAACTCAGAAAGTGATAATTTTTATGCTTGCATTCCGAAGCTACCGATAAAATAGAAATTTATTTTTATTTGTTGTATTTATATAGTATTATACTTTACAGCGATTTACATATTTTAGAGAAAATAGATATTTTAAAAAACAGACCAATTACATTTACGGGGAAATATCCTATTGGACTTGTTAAACTTTGATTTCATTTGAATGTATTACTCTAGATAGCGCCACTAATTTCAATGTTTTTACGGTGAGCAACTCCTAAAGATGCCATTAAGAAAGTAGTTATCTGATTAACTAGAAAGCTTATCTATGTATATTTACTGTCTATGACTTCGACTTCCCAACTGCTGAAAAATATAACGCAAACGCCAAATATAATTTCTATTATACCACTGAGTTATGCAGAGTAATGTACGGTATCTTTATTGTTGATTGCGCAGAATGCAATTTTTTACTTATTGACTTTTCTATATCTGGATGTACAGTACATAATATATATATATAAAATGTTCGTTTCTTCATGAATGTAAAGCAACTTAAGTTTACTTGAGCATATCATCATCTTCATCTTTGCTTAGATCAGAATCATTGCCGACAATGCTTCGGAATCGAGAATTAATATAATACAGATATATAGGGTCTATATATTCACTATTCAATTTAATTCAACTTACAAATTATAAACAAGCCTGTTGAACACATCGAAAAAACGCAAATGCCAGGTGTTTTTTAGAAATTTTACGAACTCCAGGCCGCCGCTGCTGCACGTAGAAATATCGCAACGAAATTATACCTTTACGTGTTGTTGATATTTATCTCAATGCATAAGGTCTGGTCTAGATATTCTCTTAGATATCGTTAGATTTTTTTGCTACAAAACTACTTTTTATATTGTTTGCTATTCATATATCTATTAGTTCTATCTTTATTTTCACCCATATAAATCTTATGCCAAAACATATACAGTGTAATAGTTTTATGTTTCTGACACATTTATGTAGATTGAAATTTACATAAAACATATGCAAATGTTTCTGTTAAAATATCTGCTAATTTATTCCAATAAAATAAGCAGCGAAATTGTTATAATTTTGTTTGAGAAAAAATATTGCTTAAGATATAACCGTAATATACGAATAATTGCGCTGGAACATTTTTAATGCAAATAAATCAAAAGCCTCATTCACATACCAACCGCAACAATTACATTTTACCATTTCAACAAATAATAAGAATTATAATCATCCTCATCGTCATGATCACGTTCTCATTTTCGATTCTCTTTACCCCTTCAACACCGAGCTATATACCCCTAATTAAACAAATCTTAATTTTTAATTAAAATTCAGTTGTCTGTAAATCCGTATGACTTTCTACAGCATTAAATGAATGAATATTTTTAATATTATCTTTGGAATTTTAAAGGGTTCAACAGCAGAGAGATCAAGAGAAGCAAAATGAGTACGAAAGAGAAGAGGCAATGGATGGGGGATCGTGGAATACGAAATAATTTCCATAATGTCTGATATTTATAGTAGACAAAATTTTATTATTTTTGTCTATTTGAGCTTAAGTTGTTTTCTTATTAAAGTTTTTTAGTGTAAACAAAAACAAACAATTGCTTTCTGTTATGGTTACATATCAATATCGTTTTTTCGATTATTATATTTTTAAATTCTATCGACGAGTTTCCATTCCAAAATTCTTTCTATTCGATTACGAAAAACATGCTGCTGCTACCGGTTTTTCCCCTCTTCGCCTTCCTCTCCACAGTTATTCGCTCCCTTTTTTAACCCCCTTTGTAGAAGGTCGACAGGAAAATGTAATATTGCAAATTTTCTTAACTAAAATCTATAGTATTTGTTCGTGTGTGTCATGGCACATTATGTGGGATAGGAAAATAGAGCGAGCAGTATAGAGAGAAAACGAGGAAATGAGAAAAAATGTCGTTGCTGAACCAAATTCTTGGCAGTTGTCCTCTCTCATTAAAAAAAAAGAAAAGAAAAGAAAAGGGAATCGAAAGTAGTAGTACGAAATCGAACTTTACAAGGGGAAACTTTAATATAGTATTATGGAGAAGCAGATATTATATATAGAAGCAGAATACGTAATGTGGAAAAGGAACTAGAAATAGAAAAATAAAAATTAAATGAAAAGCAACTTAAGCAACTAACTTTTGGATATTGTATGTACATTTTGAATCTTGATATCTATCTTCACCCTATTTCCCATCTAATCTATTCCAACTCTCCTTCATCCCTCATATTAAATATATATATACATCTGCATATAAACGTAAACATATAAAAAATTCACTGCTACGGAAAAATTGTCATAAAACAAACCACTTAATGTCATTCTGTGAGAATTCGAAATACATTTTCCACCATATGCGTTGCTATTGCTGTTACTGGGGAAAAATGAAATATACAGACGACGTTTTCTTTCTTCCTCCTCTTACTCCTTTCACCCATCGTTCGTCTAATAGAAACTTATGGGTTGGTTAAAATAAAATAAAGGGTGTGTCAATGTATATGTATGTCCCCTTTTCAGCCTCTACTTTTGCCTTCATCTCTATGCCCTGCTATGAGACGCCTATTATGTAAATGTGAAATGCAATTTTTGGCTGTAGAACAGAACAAAAATAAAATATAAACGTAACAATTTATCTTCGAACCATTCAACAGACTTGTGGAAAGAGTGTGAGTAAAAGAGAAAAAAAATAGAATAAGCAATTATTTTTGGTATTCATTATTATTGTTAAGAATAATATCTTGTTTTTACACCCATGTAAAAACACCCATCAAAATGACTTGCAGCTTATCCCTACATTATATAGTGGATGGAATGGAAAATAAGTAAGTTTTTGATTAAAGAAAAAAATCTAAATACTTTATTTACATCGTGTTCACAATGTCTAATATTAAAGGTCTGGACCCCACCTACAACATTTACATGATGCCAATTATTAATTCATTTTTGATGCTTAAATAATAATTAAGTAAAAAATTAAGTTAAATAGGGATAATTAAGTAAAATGTTTAGGCCAAATGATTCGTTAAAAATTTAATTTGTCAGTTTTAACTTTGAATTTTGTACCTCTATGGTACAAAATGGTTTTTTAGACCATTACTGGTTTTTTAATTAATGTGGTCAAATAATAGGAAAAAATAATAAGAAGAACCAACGAAATGTAGTAAAAATAGTACAGTTTTTCTCATCTTATTTATCTATACTTATCTTTAATCTTATTATAAAATTATAGATTATATTTAAAAAATATAAGTTTAAATTAACCAATAAAATTTAAATAAAAATTCAAACATCCATCAATACCTAATGCATACTTCATCATACTGCCATACATACAAAATAATTGTTTGCAGGTTTCAGCGCGCGATACATCCTGTTCAATTTTCGATTTACAACTAAACAACGCTTGATCGCCGAGATGAAACCGCAAAACGAACAACATCCATCGGTCGGCCGTTCACTCGATCAGTCGGCAATTCTCTGTTTTATATATATAGAGACAGAGATTATTTAATAATAATTATTTTTTTATTGTGGATAATAATGTAATATTCAGATTATTAATGTAATGAAAATCTTCGAAGTAATTAAAAAATTTAAAAAATGATAAATAGCTTCAAGAAAGATAAGTAAAAACAAACCACCTGCTGTAGATTGTGTGTAAATGGAGTTGTATAATTTGATGAAAATTATATGTTTTACTACGGAGAACTGCGATAAGGAGATTCAAAGAAAGGGATTTTTGACATTTTCGGGCAATCGTAAAATCAAGTTCTATTAATTGCCGCATGGCGCATGATCGCATTATATCCGATACATTAATGCATATCTATATATAAAATTATATTTTATGTTGCAAACTTTTATATAGGTTTCCTTCATTACGACCGTTAATAATAATAATAATATACATATTTATTTTGACCAGTTTTGAGCGACATAATTTTTCTTTTCGGATTTTTTGTTTCCTAGAAATTATAAAGCATAAAAAAAATATAAAAATCACAAATGAAAGAAAAGAAAAGTAAAAAAAAATTATGGCAATCAAAAACTAATCAATACTTGATAAAGATTTAAAAAATTGAAACAGCTGTAGTATTAAAACTAAAAAGAAGTTAAAAAGGATAAAAGCTCCAAAGAAATGGTTTCAAACATTTTCAGTAAAATAGTATCCAATAAGAAAATAACATACAGATAGATTAAGTATGAGTACTTTACTTTGAGGTCGATTTTAATAGGTGGTATATCTAATATACAACTATGGAGATCCATAATAAGGAGTAGACTCAACCTAACAAAAGCCAAAATATTTGAGGGTCGGAATTTTTTTTGTCCACCAGAGAGATTCGTGTATATTGCGATAATTTCAGGTGATTGACGCATCAGTAACGGGCTTTATTATTATAGCGTTTTCAAATTATTTTCAAATTTTACATTAATTTTTAAATCTAAAATAATCCATAGTATTCTAAAGAAACCATATAACTAGTAAACAATTATTAATAACAATTTCAAAATAAATTTTACATAATAAATTAACAATTATTTTTGTAATATATTTTTATTCCAAATCGCATATGTAATGCATTTATTATTGACATTTAAATAGTTTGAAAATAGGCTATTCTTTACTTAAGAAGAAGCAGGCGCAAGTAATATACTTCCCGGCTAAGGGGAAAATAATGGCGGCTGTATTTATTTCTTCAAACGTTACATAGAAGCTGGCATGTTTATTGTTTTCAAATTTATGTATGTGGAGTGATCTAACTAGAGTGAGTATCCTTCACTCCTACCGTAGTGAATAGAAAAATAAGTAAAGTATTTTAATAATAAAATAACTAATTATTAGTACAAGAAAGAAATAAAATTAAAAAAAAAGAAGAAACTAATAGGTAAGTACTTTTAAATGATAAAAAAAATTATTTACAAAATATAATATTTAAAACAATAGATGTTAACCTAACTTACTAACAAAAGTAACCAAACAAAACAACTTCTAAGTTCGATAGTTTATTTTGTTTCGTTAGAATTAATTAATAAAAATATATATAAATAAATTGTAACAAACCAAAAAAATACATACTTGCGCCTGTGTAATTTTTGTATAAATAAAATAATATAATAAATATTGCCACTAACCAGTCCTATTAAAAATTTAAATTATTATTTGTTTATTTTATTGATTTAAAAATTAAAGTATGCGATTTGGAATACGAGTCTAATCTCGAGGCTGGTATGGCAAGCTGAGAACGCGAGGCTTGTCATCTACTATTACCTAATCTTGTAACACATCACTGATCATAAAATTAATAAAATGGGAAAAAACAAAACTATGTCAATTTTTCAAATAACAATTGTTGTTTTATATTAAATATTCATTTTTACAATCATATTGTAAATATGATTTTCTTTAAAAATAAGAAAATTTGATTTTCTCATAGGAGCAATGATACAAACTGTTGTCCCAGTTGGTCGCAGTGCCGCCTGGCGGCAGCCCATTTTTGTTTTTCTAGCGTTCACTCCTTATACCATATATACCAATTACACAACCTCTCCATATACACAACATTTAGTTCGCTAGTAACGCACCTATTGGTCATTTGTTGAAGCTGAACAAACTAGTCAAAAACTGTACTATTTTTACTACATTTCGTTGGTTCTTCTTATTATTTTTCCCTATTATTTGACCACATTAATTAAAAAACCAGTAATAGAGGTACAAAATTCAAAGTTAAAATTTTGACAAATTAAATTTTTATCGAATCATTTTACTTAATTTGTTAGTTTGACTTTTCAGTCAAACTATTTGCAGCTAGCTAATTTAAACTATTAATTAATGTCAATACAATTGAAATAAAGTTTCAAAATAATCGCAACGTTTTTATTCCATCCTATTTTTCAAATCCCTTCTGGCCACTTGAATCTTTTTCACAGTTCTGTTCGTTTCATATAAAATAATAAGACGCTAGACCTTCAATAAAATTTATCAAGCTTGGTAAGAATAGGCAAATGTTGTTTGCAATAGGGGTACATGAAAAAAAATATCGTTTTCCTCCTCTTTTATCGTTTGCTTTTCGTCCTAGTTCTTTTTCTATTACAATTCTTCTTCCCCTTTTTGCGAAAGACGACAAGTCGCTTCGGTACCATTAATCAAGCGCATATACCGGTATCTTTTTTCTTTTGGTTTTGGTCGACGCCTGCTGCCACCACGACGCTTTTTTCATAGTAGTGGTGGGGGTAATGTAATAGTAGTAATGTACATGTGGGTGTCAGAGTGTGTGAAACAATGAACGGGTCCATTTTATCGGGAATACTTTACAAACGACGCCCGTGTCGTCGTCACATTTTATTATATTAGAGCGCTCTCTCTATCTCTTTCTATTTGTAGTTCTATAACGGGGATCAATAAAATCGGTTAAAGAGAAGGGGGTGGTGCCAGTAGTAGCGGAAAAAGAATGAGCACTCCGTGACATGGGTGACAGACGTGTGGTGAATTTAATTTTATTTTAATATCAAACGATAAAATAAAAGCAAAGTGAAAAACATCATATAAAAAAGGGTTTTTGTAAAACACCACTGTCACATAGCGGTCTTGTGTGCCTTCCAAATGTGAATGGTCAGCGTAGAAAGAATGGGATTAAGGAAGTTTGTCCTTCCTTTATTTTTATATCCCAATTAGATTTCATTCCACGAAATTTCACGATAAAATACCATTTTTGGCCACAAAAATGGTATGTTCGACGTTATGATCTACAACGGCCCAGCTGGAAGATGTAAAGCGGATCTTACTAAGAAACTGGATAAGCTTTTTAGAATTTAAAATATCATGTATCCTCTTGTTCAATTCATTTGGGAATTAAGAAGAAAGAATCTTGAATTCTCTGTTATTTCTAAAACGATGGTAAAAGGAAGGGCATTTTACTCCTCGATTCTACTCCCCGAATAGGTTTCTTTAGGGAGTAATAATAAATGTACTTTATTATGAAAGAGAGATATTTGATAATTTTATTTATGATGGCCCTTTTGTTGCTCAGTTTAGAGTTTCTCAGTGGTTTTAGATTGAAAGCGATGTAAAATAATAAACTTTAAGCCGTAAAAGTGGCAGATTTCGGTAAATTTCAGTGTAATATGCCTAAACTCAATCTTAATAGAACTTGATGCCACAGAAACGGTTAGACACACACATATCCGCCCTTGTAATCATTTTGCACAAACTAGCACTGAAATAAAAAAAATTAAATATTTACTTTTTTGCACTCTTCTCTTTTAAACATTCAATTGATTCTCAAAATTTATTTACCTGTCAAAACTTTTCCATTAAATTTCGATTCATGAAAAAAGCTAATTTTTTGGTTTAACAAGCATTCTAGACTCCTCTTTCCATCATACAGTATTAATAATTTTCATCATAAAACTAATTTCAACAAAACTCTCTCTTTCCCATTCTGCCTATCCCCTTTCAGTTTTCACCTATTATGTCTCTCTCTTTCCCCGCCTTTTTGGTGTTAGCATAGAGAAGCATTTCCTAAACAACAGAGAGTTGACTTATATTTTGTATTTAAAAGCATATTAAATTGAAACAATTCACCCAACAAATTTCCAGAAAGGCCAGTCAACTCCATTAACTATTATAATTGCAATCTAGAAATAATAGTGAAATAATAGAGCAATAGAAAGAAATAGAGATACGTATCAAACTGTATTTGAGTAAAGTTTAATTGCAGGGAGTTATTATTTAGTTTTAAATTGTTTTGAAACCTTTATGAATTAGATCGTATTCAAGTTAAATATAATTATGTTGCTTTTTCTAAACCTGTACGTAACTCTTCTGATAAAAGGGGTACGAAAATTATAGTATGCGTTTCGCAAAGTATAGGTATTTAAATTGCGAATTCCTAAAGTGTTCTAGTCGTGGCTACAAATCTTCTTAATCCTTGTTGCTGACACACACAATGTAAATTCTATGTTCTTAGTGTATACACAGCCTTAAATTGGGTATTATGTTCTATTAAAAATTCTAAATATAATCTTGTTTCAGATTTTAAGTTAATAAAATTTCAAAAGACATTTTAAATAACAACTTATGCATAAATTTTAAAAAGCCTCGAAAGAGAACAGCGAAATTGCTTTTTTTTATTCTAAGCTACATCGGAAAAAATTACAAATTCTAAAAATCTACAGGGAGACCTCAAAAAAGACACAAAAGAAAAAAATATATTCAACACAACAACAACTCTGCATACGAAATTATTTTCAGTGGCAATTAATTAAAAAGTTCGTTGCAGTTTAGTGAATTTTTAATGGGGTTTCTTTCTGCCACCATCACCACTGCCACCACTTCCGCTAGTAGCGGTAGTAGCGAGGCTGGAAATAAAAAAAGGCTATTGAAAAATACTAAAACTTCGTCAAGAGGCAGTGGTTTAAGTCAAGTTAAACATAATTTTCTCCTTATCTTTTTATAATTAATTATTATGGCTGAAATTATTAATTTTTAGCAGAATTTTAATCTGAAATAACACATATATCTTTTGTGATTGTAATTCGCCCAACATTGCCAAATTTCAATAGCAAACGCACACGAATTTGCATTGTTCGTTCAAAAATAAATTACCCTAATTGAAATGAAACAGTTATTTTGCATGTTAACTAATTTCGTCATTATTATTATCATAAATGAATTAATTTGTCTATCTCTCTCACGCGCTCATACTCTCCTTTCTTTCACATTGCTCTAACGTGAGGCAGGTTCATTAAATTACCATCGTTAAGGATTATCCTTCTAATCTGTTATTGTACAAAACCAAGCTTTCTCTATCTCTCTTTCTATATCCCATTTTCTGAAGGAGGATGAGGAGGAGGAGGAGGATGGTCGACCTGCTTTTAAAATATTAAATTGAGCGTCGGAACGCGTTTCTAATTACAAAATTCGCCAATGTAAAGTCGTCGTTTTAGAAAATGCCTCAAAAACTTTTAATAAGGATATTAATCATGGATTAAGTTTGTCTCTCTCTTTTTCTCTCTATCATTCCCTTACGTCTATATATGTGGTCTTACGGTATACAAATGTATACCGTAAACACACGGTATACAATCGAGATAGTAAAATTGTAAAAAGACAAAATCACGGATAAAGCTTTTTGTATTATTGAAGCAGTGAATTCATATTTAATTGGAGCCCGTTCAAATTTGGATCTCCTCCGTTTTTCAAAATTCTTCTGTCACCGCTCCTTCCTCCCCCAACTCCATATACCTCAACCTCAAACAGCAGAATCTACTCCGCAAGTCCTTTCCCTCTCGGCTTTTCAGAAGCTTGGAATACTAAAGCCTAGATATATATTCCTCTATACTAGCCCGTTCTATACATATTGTAGTAATGCCTTTTCCATATACCACATAATAGGCTTATGTTTCTATCTTTCTTTCTTCTATATATGAACCTCTCTTTTGTATATACTATTTTTTGAGAATAGTAGTAGTGGTTTTTAAACAAATCAAAATTAATATACTGTGTAGCATGCATGTATATGAGTTGCTGTTGTTGTTGTTTATTATTCCATACGGGATTTTGCTCCCGCTGGCTGCTAGTGGCATATATGATGGAACGTGCATGGAAAATGTTAGATCTATATACAGATCTATATTTTTTTTAAATGAAAACATATCACACCAGTGGTGGAAAATTTGCACTTTGTGAGAGGATTTATTTTCCAGCGTAGAGGATTTATTAATAATAATTATCATGTATATATGGTCTACGGGCAACGAATAATTGAGTAAACTAGCACAGACCACTTTAAGCCATAAATTAGAGGAGTTTTTGGCATGATTACTATTACTATTATTATTATTGTTGTCTTATTTCTTAAGTAAACGGAAGTCGAGAAGGAACAACAACAAATCCCTTTTCAAATGATTTATTATTTGACACACACATAAAATAAATCATAAAGATAAAGACAATTGCAAGTAGTTCAAACTTTATATTCACTTGCGAATACTCTTATGCACATATACCTGGGTAAAACTGAAAATTAACTATTATAGTTGTAGATGTCTATGATATAGAAGCTAGGTATCCTGCAATTTTGATTACCTATTTCTGCTGTAAACAAAAATGTTGAACATCCGGTAACGCTAGTAACACTATCTATTAGAAACGGAAATAAATTGTAATTAAACTAGGTGAGAAATCCTAAAATTATTGGGCCATCTCATATTTTCAGGATATTGGATCAATGAAAGATACTTTTTATTGCCACACATGTACCAGGGAACATGGTCTTCTACTAGTTATAGTAGTAATAAAATTGAAATGTGTTTGTAAAACTAGGCAGCCAACTAAACGCTCTATTTATATGAAAACGTTTATAAAAATTTTATTTCGAAGCAAGAGATAAAGAGAAGAATAAAAATTGTTAATGTAGGAAAATACCATATTTCCAGATATATATTATTATTATTATATTATATTAGTCTTCACATGACTAGAAAATGGTTTAAAATGTAGTGAAACAGAATCTTTTATCTGTTTGGTCTAACTACAGTATTTTGCTATATATTCTAACAGATTCTGATCTTAGACCACTTAGTGTGTTTTTAGTGTGAGGTAGAATTTGTCATAATCCGATGATGTAGATTTGACGTGGATTGACTCAACTTACAGTTACTAATAACAGAAACATCTGAAAATTTAATTAACTGAAACCTAGTAAACCAAATAAAATGTGCATTTACTTGTTACAATGATAGTGTAATGAAAGAGAAAGAGTGAATAGAATTATTTTAGAGAGACTAATAACCCTCGAATTAACCACACTTCACACCATTGTCTAGCTGTGATCATTAAATATTCAATGAGACATGATAATCAGAAGACATATTTTGCTGGATGTTTCGTAGCTTATCATTAGACTTTTTCACTGACGCCTTATGATAAGACGTGATGCGATCGATGCGCCAGTGAATTCTATTCTTTCACATTTATTTTATATCGGGAATACTTTCCCTTTTCTTAAGTTTTTTCGAATAATTTCCACTTATTTGTTGTTGTTGTTTAACGCAGAACGGGAAGGAAGAGAAAAAAAGAAGTAGAACGTGGCAGAGACTTCATCCATCTAATCTTCACAAACAGATGTTGCTACTGGCTGATATTTTTTTTCTTTCTTTTTCTCTCTCTCGTTAAGGGTTCCAACTTCATTTTCCTTTTTATAGGATTTTTTTTTCTACCTTCAATTCTTCAACTTATTTTTCTCGCTGTACGTGTTTTTATTTCATGTTGTCTATATGCTTCGCCTTGTCATTTTTTATCTCCTCATTTTGATGCTTTGGATCTTCTAGACACTCTTGGTCTCGTCTCGTTTTCATGCTGCTCCACCTCCCGCTTTTGTAACATGCCAACTTTTCCATGTTAGAAGTCAAGTTAGGAGACATTAATTGAGAATGACAACGCTGATAAATTTATATTTCAGAATTTTCTAATGCAACGGCGATGCAAGGGAATGGAATGAATGGTAATGATGGAAAGGTCCATAGTGTTGGATATATAAAAAGAATAAAAACATATCGTACATAACGAAACATACTGGAACGTTATGCATTCAAAAATGAGTTGGAAAACTCGTCAGGCATTTTCCGGATATTAGACAATCAATCAGTGACGTCACAAGTGCTTGGAATCATTATTTTCGCCAAGGAAAAAAGTTTTGATGAAACCATCTATCCATCTATCTATATTCATAAAGAAAATGGAAAACTTTTTCAGATATTTTTTCTCTCTTCTTTTCCTTCTCTCTATGGAAAAATTTATTTTCAGAAACCATAAGAAGTGTCGTCAATGTATGGATGTCCCAAAATTGCTTGCAAAAGGCGCACAAATTGCGATTTCATCGAGGTCATAGGGTGGGTTCTATGTGGTAGAGAAGGTTGGTTAGTAATCTATAACCGCCAAGTTTTATTAGTTTTTTTTTTCAGTAGGCGAGAGTTTCAGGGTGTTAAAGGCGGTTTGGGGTTTTTCGTTTTCCCATCCTTATGTTTCTTCTATTTCTAGTGACAAGGAATATTTATTATGTCATATGCTGCGACACGGCCTGAGGGCAGGGTACTAGTTTAGTAAAATATGACTGACTCAGATTGTTCCTAACAACATCTATTCTATCCTAATAGAACAATATGTAAATGCCCTCTTTTGCTTTATGTAGTCGCAAATTACTATATTAGACTTCATATGTGGTTCTACTGCACTCCAAGCTCTAAATCAATATTAATTTTACTTACCGAAAAGTCTAATTAGCTAGTCGGAACTCGTTGCGAAGTAACTTCGATGATCTGACAAATCATGATGAATAAATAATTAACGGTGCCAAACAAAAGCCCTTTATAAAGTAACAATAGAAACATGGAAAATGAAATGGATGTTAAAGTAGAATATGAAGACGGAGTAGATATATCTATCTACTCTCTTATCAGCTAGTACTGATAATAATTAGAGTAAAATGATAAAATAAAATAAAAAAGATGGGGAAAGCGCTGAAAAGAGAAAGACAATCGGCCGTCATATTTGTAAATAACTGAGTGAATTATTAATAATTAGAATGGTTAATGATGAACGTCGCTAATGGATAAATTGGGGGAGGAGGCACGAGATAGTAGCAAAACAAAAATGAAGAATATAAACAAAAGAATACAGAATACGAAATAGAGCTAACGAAAACTAAAGATCAATCGAGACAGAAAGCAGGGTTATCCGAGTTCGTCTTCACCTCTCAACAACCTCTATTACTGTTTCGTGCTATTTCACTACTACAAAACTTGACAGAAGAAAATCTTTGAGCTAGAAATGTTTACTTCTTAATTATTAAAATCACGTCGTCGTTGAAATAAACTTCCACTCTCCCACTCAATTCTTCAGAAGCGCTAGATGTGGAAATGAAATTGTTGTTAGAATTTCCCGGAAAGTTGTCCATTTGATTTTTTCTGTTCTTTTTGAAAATATTATATTAATCTTTACTTTTACGTCGTTTGAATCTTTAAAAGTTTTTTCGTCAATCAGTTTGTCTTTTTTTAACATTGGTTACTTTTTTTGTAGCTCAGGATATGACTACATATGAAAAGGTTTTTTTTAGTTTTAAATATATACTTTCATTTTTCGTTTTTGCAACTCAAACAAAGCTTACTGTAACGCAATGAATAGACTTCGGCAAACACTTTTCGTATTGCTATATTAAGCCCCCTACCTTCCCCTCAGTCTGTAAACCATTATCATACACATACAGATTTTCCCAGGGTTTTACACTTCTCGAAGAGCTGGAAATAAATCAAGCGAATCAGCAAAGGAAGAAATCCACCGAAATACGCTGCTACCGCTCTTCTTTCGTCCCAATGCCAACCACCACTAGTAGCAACACCACCTCTTACACCGCCACAAATAATACATTTAACTTTAAATGTAATTTATTGTTTTCTAGCAGATTATGTTATTTTGTATTTTGCGTTCGATTTTCACGTCTTCCCTTCTATCCTCTCCTCATCTTTGAGCCCCTTTTTTGGGAAGTCGTAAATTTATCGTACTTTTCTTTATTGTGTGTTGCTATTGGGTTGGATTTGCAAGTCTTGAAAATATATTTATGGATGAAAATATATATTACAACATGGCGAACAGATAATGGGAGTGGCTAGCTTTGGATTAACAAATTAAATGTATACATTCGAAATAATTATGAAACGTTTAGATGACCTCCGATCTTCAATGTCTACTAGCTGCAGTTTCAAGCTATGACACGTTGTCAGAAAAGCGAACCCTCTTTTATCGGCTGTAATAAGTTGTATTACGTTAAATATTAGATTAGCTTGATCGAAGACTCATGTAATATACGCATTAGATTTGCAATCAATACAAATCTAATTTTTCTCTATAATATTAACTAATGACTATTAATAACTTTTTAATACTATCATAACTATGACTTTTGTCTCATAGTTATGGAGTCACAACAGTTTAGTCAGTGCATCGCCATGAGTGATAAGAATTTGTGACTCATGGTGACTCAAACTCTCTTTAATTTTGTAGAAGATATCGTGAGTGTACGTTATTGTTTATTTATTTATAATTTTCGTATCCATATTAATCCGTATACTTATTTTCAATTCTAGAAATGTATCAGACTCAGGAAACATGCGGTATATAAAACGTGTAATATATACCTCCTGATCTAATATAATATTAAGTTTTTCTCTTCCCTCCTGCCTTAACCTTACAGACACAAACAAAGAACTTCATCATATTTTCCTTTTTCATATTCAGTTCAGGAAAATCGATCCTGAGATGAAATGAGACAATGCATAGAAAAGTTTTTGCTTTGTATTCCATTTTGTTCAAGTTAATTATTATTAGATAATATTAAATATTACTTTTTGTTATATGACAAGAGTAGAATAATTTATTGAATGAGAAGGAAATGATATACTTATCAGATACAACCTGAATTATTTTCACTTTTTCCAAACAAATTTTACTCTTTATTTTCTGAACCATTTATTTACTCATTCATCAAAAAAAGCTTCTTAACGAACTTGTAGTTAAATATAAATTATCTCGTCTTCGTAATATGGGAAAGCAAAGGCACATTATTTCAGACTTTCATGTAGTTATATACATAAAACTATACGAGTACGAGTATAGTATAGTTTAGTTTAAAATTATATCTGCTCATGGAGAACGTTGGATAAAGATAGACAAAACAAGAGTAAGACGCACAGAGAGATATTTGACTTGGAGGAACAAATTAGAAATAAAGTGAGAGAGAAAGAATGGTAGAAAGAACAAGTTAAAATAATTTCCATTAGAGAGAGAATAATATTCACGAATGCCAACTTAAAAATATTTCATATGTAAAGTGATTGAACTTCCTAGGTTACACGTAAGTAAGCCGTGCGTAGGAATCTCAATCTCGATTTACACCGCCCGGCAAATTCGAGTCAGTCAAGTAGCGGACAATCAAGAAGATCTTCAAGTTTGATCGCATATGAATATGTGAACTTCATGTATCTGCCACCATCTCTTAATGATATTTGAAAAAAAAAAAAACAATATTTTTAGCGTTTTTTTAACAAACAAATTGAAATTTAGACAAAACACTTCGCCCTATTTATTAATATAAATCCTTTTTCCATTATTATAGAATAAGCACTTAACGAAGAAAGTTACTACCAATTCAATTGAAACAATAGAAACTTCAAACGCCTGTCTAGTAACGGTGAAGTGATGGTGCTGCTACTGCTGTAAGCTGTTATTGCTGCTGCTCCTTCATTTCTGAATATTTTCTTTGTTTCTCGTTATTCTTACCCCTTCCTACCGCTAACATCACGCTAGCGGTCCCACGTAAAAGCAAAAGCATTCTCTATAATAGATAGAGAAATAGCAGTCTCTATCTCTTTTACAAATAATTCCCCTAATTTGAATAATCAATTATTATTATTATTATCATTATTATTATTAAAAGTAGTTTTAGTAGTTAAATAAAGAAGATAGTTAGTTAGTTAGTTTAGTCAGTTTGGTGTTGTTTTTGTGGACTAAATTATTATCAGGAATATGTGATTCGTGCTGATGATGACGATAATAATGATATATTGATGGCAAAAGATGGAGAAGAGATAAGGTGAGATGTGGGTTGGAACGAAAGTGGGGGAATACATTTGAAACTAATACGGATATACGTATCAATTAGTTCTGGTCGCAATGACTGGATATTAATTAAAGCAGTACTATCTGTCTATCTCTCTCCCCCCAATGCCATCTACGTGAATTTCTCCATTTCCCTGTATTGTAGCGCCCATCACCATACTAGGTGATGGCCGCTGATTGAGGCTGAATTTATGTGTGTGTATGTTTGTGTATGGCAAACATAATAATAATAGCTATCATAATAATATGGTAAAAGGGAATTATAATACAAACATATATGGATGCGGTCAAGTGTAATAGGAATTGCTAGTAAAGTACAATCTATATAAGTTTTCAATAGTATGGAAATCTGTGATCGGATGAGTGATATGTATGTATATGTATATGATGTATATGAACAAATTATGTTTGGGTAATGGAGGAAAGATGTGTTTTGTATAATTTAACCTCTGATCTATCCTCCTTCTTGTTCAAATCAGGATTCATTTATCACCATCCAAAAGTTGTTATAATGGTTATGCTACTGATGTTGGAGCATCAGCAGCAAAAGCACAAAATTGTTACAAAAATAAAAGAATGAAAATTAATGCAGAGGTTATTTAATTAAATTTACAATTAAAGCAAAGTAAAAAATTCAGGAATGATAAAAAAGAACAAAAACAATGAAAATAAAAAAAGGTATCTGTTAGCTACTTGGGGAACCAACTGATTGCAGCATAGCTGGATCGTGATCACCGACTAGTCGGTGTCTCGTAGGTTCGTTTTTTACTAGAACGAAATACTTAACAAATGATGGTATTAGGGCGCCAACCAGTCTTTACAAATACCAAGTCCGACTGGAGGGACTCTACTGTTCTAAACGTGCTAAACTCTGCTAAAACCCGGGTTCCCGAAATACTGAAAATAAATGTATTATTAAAAATTAAAAAAAAAACAAAAAAAAAATCGATTGTGGTTAGAAGGCTATATGGCGATAGTCTAGTGAGTGACAATAAATATTAATAAAAAAGTTATATGAAAAGTATAGAGAATTATTGTTGTTGGTATTTGGTGGTGTAACTCATGGTGTCGCCAATCAACATCCACAGTTGGCAGGTTTCACTCCTCCTCGGGACTCCACTGGAATCCTAGGACCAGATTCAGGCACAAAATCCTCGAAATGGGCACTGTCTTTGGCAATAACTCTGCTCTCAACGACAATATTTGGGAGCGAGTTACAGAATCCCCCGTTTGGGTGTTGCGACTCCTCGCACGAGGTAACCGCTCCCAGGGCCTTCTATCTGGAACTGAAGTTAAGCCGACTTCCCGGCTCTTAGCAAACCAACCACCGCGAGAGAAATTAACGCGGCCCCTAAATTCAACTGCGTAATTTGATGGTCGTAGCATATTCTCTCCTTTGTAAATCAATCGGTCATCATCGATGGTTTCGCTCGCAGACTCAATGGGGTCGAAAGTAAGCAAATGCGACCAGGAACGTATCCCGGGTGAAAAGTCATAAATAAAATAAAAATAGAAAATGGAGATTTTCTATTTAAAAAAACCAAACAAACGGCAAAGCACTAAAAATGAATAGGATATCCTACAGGCCAATTTAAAACGTTACATATTTAATCCGTATTAAAACTACGATGGTTTTGCAAATGCCAATCGTACTTTGAAAAATTATATTTACTGCTAAATACATTTAGGAAGTTGCCTCCTCAACTGTTTGTTATTGGAATTCAATTACATTTCGATATTTTACATTTTCACTTTTTGACTAATCTTAATGATGACGAAGATTATTATAATAAACGATTTTATACTCTTGTTATTATTATTAAAAAAGTCAACACTTCAACAGTAGCACCAATTAAAATTCTAGCATAATACATCTCTTTCTTCCACTGTAGGTTTCTATACCCAGTTTTTTTCGTTCTAATCTAAAGCTATGATTCCATAGCATCAGAGTGGTTACACAGCAATTTATTCCATTCGCTTGGTTGCATTTTGCACTTCCTTAAAATATAGGCCTCGGCCCTTTATTTTTGCTCTTTGCCTCGCTTCGTGGACTTATACCTTTATTCTCGTTGTTCTGTTAATTTAATTTTGCCAACGAATAGAAATTGGTTTGGAAATAAGAATTTAGAATAGAAAAAAAAAACTGCAGAAAATTTGCGCAGTAATTTTAATGACGCTAATTTTGTATCCATTATTTATTGTTATCGTAATAACAATTAGGCGGATATTTTATAGCAAAATAATCATTAATATAAATAACGTTTAAATAGTACTATGATAAATGATCAGGCATTCTTTAAAAATTATTATCCTGATGAATTAATACTGCTGATGAACATCAGCAGTATTAAAAATAATGAAACGTCCGTCAGTTTGAAAGTGTTGATCTGTGTGCGGCTGTTGGTAGGTTTGTTTTGTATTATTTTAATAATTATTATTATTATTGCATTCGGGCATATATAACAAACATGATAAATTTACTACGTTCTTTTATAGTGAGAAGCAGAGCAAAATTTGTAAATATGATTACTATTTAAATCAAAATTTTTGTTTGCTTCTTCTCCTTGTGGTTCTTTTCATCATCATTATCATCATCATCGCCATTAGACAGACACACAACGATTATTAATGAATGTCTGCCTGCCGGTCTGTCGGTCACTACGTCCGTGGAGCAAAGCGGAGAGAAAATGGATAAATTAAGTACTGGAAAAGGGTGCTGTTGCTTCCATCATCAGTATACGTAAAGTCCCGTTGAGACAATTTCTTTTATAAATATGATACAAAATGGTGTTCAGTCATAGTTTAAAATGATTATAAATTTGGAAGAGACGAATATGAAAAATTATTAAAATAGGAGTAACTTCAAATTTATGGAAAAGGGAAAAAAAGCATTTTAAAAAGCATGCAGTTAAAGCATATGTAAAAATCTAGAATATTGGCTAATAGAATAGAAGAAAAAATGCACATTTTAATTTTTTTTGAACCAACCCTTATTTCTTATAATCGAATGGGGTGCCGTACACCAATTGATTCATTTTGTTGCATTAGTCACATCATAATGATAATAAATCACAAATAGAAATATGTATTTCTATATCAAATAATAATCATTATTTGAATCGCTCTCGTAAATTGTTCCTCTGTCGATAATTTAATACTTTTTTTGGAATGCATAATTGGTTCCAGTCCAGAGTACGAAATGTACTATGTATAATTTCATCAATCAGATAAGTTTGAAATATGTATTGTCATATCATTGATATAAAAGTCACCGTCACATGATGAACGAAATAAATAGAAATAACTCAGTAAAAATAAAACATAACAGACGTATGAAAAAATAACATGTTTACTATTATTTGAATATTCTATTTGACTTATCACATTGGAAATAAACAGAAACGCATCCATTATTTTCTCAACTCTCTCCGTTCGTCTCTATATCGACGTTATTACTTTATAATTTATTGTCTAATGTAGAACAACAAATCTATTTTTAGTAATATTTGTTTAAGTACGGCAATTGTCCACTTTATACTTATTATCTTGGAGTGTTATCCTGGTTAAGTCATTCTAAAAGTAAAAAGAAAAAATAAATAAAATAATGAAACATTTTAAAGTGCGCCATCTACTTTTTTTTATGTACATATACATACTTGTGTGTATGTACCCTCGATAAAAGGTAAAAGTAAATATTTATAATAGTCATTTCCATTTCCATTCCTTTTTTCTAATACATACTATTTTCCATAATAGTAGAAAATACAAACTTTTGAACCTTTCATTTTTTATATTGTTTGATAATTGACAAAAAAATGAAATATTTATTTTATGTCTATAGTCGCTATCGTTAGACTTTTAGCCGTTTTTCTATTTAGAAAATTGGAGCTTAATAATAAATAATAATGGCTGTTGGTTTTGACGATATTTTATTATGTGCCTCTATGTATACTTATTTTATACTGGAATAATTGATGTTGGCTTATTTAGAGGCAGCGTATTTTTCTACACGTTAAAAGACCTAAATAAATTATAAATCAGCGAAGATAAGCAGTCAAGTAAGTGGCTTTTAGAGCAATTTAATTGTTACGAATCGTGAAGGAAAGACAGTACAAATAGTAGGGTAGAAAACAATCCTGGCGTTGTGCTGCGACTGCTTCGCAATAGAATTATTACCTAAGCAAAAACTCGCCTTTGATGTGATTTTCCATCACTGGGTAGAGATAAAATGCCGCCTATAGTTTATTCTTGCGCTGTTATCGTTTTTTTAATAATATTTAATTAGTTCAAAATTCATCAATTTTTAACATCAAAAAATTACCTTATGTCACCATTAACTCTTTTTTATAAAAAAAAAAAAAATGCATCAGCAATAAGGAGGTAGTTTTAAATTTTGTGTCAATCCTGCACTCTTTTTCAACCCTTTTCTTAAACAAGACACTTTTTACACTTTGACATGACCGACTGGGGCAGAATGTAAAGAAAAGTAGCAGAGACACAGTCCTTCTTCCTCCTTCACCACCACTGCTACCACCACCCCTCCATTTTTCTCTGACGTCTTTCGCCCTCCACCCCCCGAAAAGCGATTTAATTATTTTAAAAGGGGTTGGTTTGGAAGGAAAACTGATGGCAACTGAAAGAGGGGCAGAGAAAGAAACGCAAGGGTAAGAAGAGGAGAGGAATGAGTAAAAGAAAAAGTACGAACAGGCAATGACGGGACAAAATTGCCAGCAGGAAAATTAGCAGTGACAAATTTCTTTTTGGCATATCCATTCTCTTGGTCTCTTTCTCTTTCTTTCATTCTCTTGTGGTTTGGTTGTGGTGGTTGAAAATAAAGGAAAATTTTAGAAAGTAATTTCTAAAGTGACACGACTCAAACCGTCCAACTTGGTTTAAATAAAAAATTAATTGTTGAAAGGAACAAAAAATGAGTCAATTGACTTTTTAAAGACGAAAATGACTAAGCTATCTACAGGCCATGTGGGTGGTATTTACAATGGAAATTGTAAATGATTTTAACTATTCAAATGTAAAGGAGATAATAATCGTGATAATTTGTTTCAATAATAGTTAATTAAATGGCGTTCTTTGACTACTTCAATAATAATTATTTATGTTGCATGTTAATTAACTAAAATTTTAATGGCTAAGGTAAAAGAAAAAGAAAATGAAGAAGAGAAATGATGATAAAGGAAAATGGAATAGGTAAATCTATAGCATCATAAACAACATAAACTACCCTTATTGCATGTGTATGAGCCCTCACGTTATGACTTTTAGTTAAATCTTGTAAAGTGCGCATATAAAGAATTAAAATTTGCATCAATTTAATATATTCTCACTCCATCTCGTTCTACCCCGCAAACCTAAAGTTAATATGGTCTCTTTCGATTTTGTTAAAGCTGCAAAATATAAAAGCAGTTTCTATATGAAAAGCAAAGTTTCATCACTTTTATTAATATGGCGCAGAGCAGAACAGCATGCATCACTTTTCCACAAAAATGGTGCAGTGGCGGAGTGATGACAGCTAAATAAATGATAATAAAAAAAAAACAAATTGGAGAGGAAGAAGGGTATAGAATGATTCGCCATCTTAAACTTATTTAATGTTTAGTATATGTCAGTATGTTTAGTAAAACTGTGTACACATTAAAATTTTAAGTTGGTGTATAGGGAAAATTTTTTGGATTTTGCTCTTAATAATTTCGTTAAAGACCTTCTAAGACAAAAAGAGAAAAAATAGTGTCTGCCATTTAAGAACAATTTTCCCTTTATTTACTGGCAGCACTTTTACTACTCGTTCTATTCTATTAGATGAAGAGCACTTCTAAACATTGCTCAATTGCCTTGAGCATTCGAAATAGAGCTTCTTCAGTAAGTAGGAAGAGATGGAAATTACTATATAACTAGGAAAAAATCAGGAAAAAATTCTCCCGGCAGGCGCAGCAGCAAGCTGGTAGTGCATTATACTTTTATTACCATGCCACAAAGGCCTCTTATATTCATTCACCCGAAAAAAAAAGGCAACACTTTTTTTTGAAAAAGAAAAATTGAGAAAAAATTAACCTAGCGTTTTATGAACAAAAAAAAAAAAGTGGTGAACAATAATAATCATTCAAAATTTTAGGACGCAAAACAGAAAAAACAGCAAAATAAATACGAGATTAAAAAAGCCTTACGCGCGTTCCTTTGATGATGACAAACAACGAATTAAAACCACTAGTTGTGCTGAAGTTATTAAAAATTCTTTTTTACTGTGTGTGGCATAAGATTGCTTCTTGTGTTTTTCCTTTTTTTATAAAATAAAATCATTGGCAAGAAATTTGACTGCAAATTATATTCTTTAATAATTAGGTAATAAAAATGAGAAAGAAAATAATGACAGTAGATAATGTAGATATTAAGATCATACCACATAATACCAAACAGTGGCAACTAGCTAAATAAACGCCTGAATGCCGCTGTTAATTGGCAAATTGTTCGGTTATTTTAGCCGTGGTTTCTATGCACTATTATTCACCGCAGACAGGATTTCTTCACCTAAACAGTGAATTCTCTGAAAACTGTCCGCGACTTACATTTTTTTTTAAATCCCCCAAGCCGTTAAAAATTAAAATTAATGAAAAAATCGTTTAAATATTTTTTTTATTTTATTGAAAGTTGCGCCAGAATTTCCGACATTGATATCAGAAAACGAATTATGAAAATGGTGTTATATGTAATATATACACATCTACATGTAATAGTGGCTGCTGTTGCATGTTACGTGGACAAAGGGAAGGAGACGTAAGGGGTTTTTTTTAGTGATGTTGATAAATTCTTTTGTTGGTGAAAAATTCTAGCGGCTTTTCACTTACCGTCCGCATTAATGGAGAAATATTATCAATTAGGGGGCGGCTTTAAGACAGGCGTCACATACACACATAAAAGTCCATAAAATTCCGCTACAATGAAACGGGGATAGGAAACAGCAACGGCAGTGGTGTTGGGGAGAATGGTTATTTGATTCATTTAAAGGTTGTTGTATATGTATGTCAGTTAGATAGTACGTAGGTATGCAATTTTCCGGTTAATTTTCCAATATTGGATATATTATTAGAAATTTATTAAGGTTTATTAAAGCGTGGGTTCGAAAATTACTTTTTCATTTTTGTTATTCATTTTAACTTTTAAACGGGGTAAACAGCCCTCTGTCGCCCTAATACACTGGTTTCATTTTATTAATTGCTAGAAAAGTTTTACTTATTTAAATTGGAAAAACATTGGCGTTTGATTTGAAAGTTTTTACTCCGTGCTTGGCTGTAATTGGATTTGGAAAAATCAATTACTCTCTCCTACACACAAATAAATAATAAACTACTACTAGAATTTCGTTCGCCTCGCTACTTAGTTTTATACAGTAAAACCTCCATAATCGGCCAGTTTTTGTTTCCACCAAATGATTTATATGTAGTTTCTGCTATTTAGAATCTTTCCACAACGGTCATCTCCTCATAACGGTCGCGACCCCTGCACTGCGCTGTACACATCTAACATATTCTTATGTCAAATTACCTCTTGATAGTAGCTCACATGCCAACAAAGTTTTTCTCTGGAAATTAGAAAGTAAACATTTTTCATTTTATGAGCTTAAATTAATCCTTACAATTTATTTTTTAGTCGTTAATATTGTATTTCATCGGATAAGCTTGTGGCGACATGATCTACTGGTATTGTCCCAAAATATATATATATATATATATATATATATATATATGTATCTTAAAGCCTGTCTACCATTCCTGGTGTAGGCTTGTTGGTCTTTATCTTTTTTTTTTCCTTCTTCCTCTAGGCCCCCGCGTTTTCGCTTCGTGTCACTGCGTCGCAAAACTTTCTCCATTCTCTCCTGTTGTTTGCCATCCTACTAGCTTCACTCATCGTTATTCCTCTTCTTTGCAATATCTTTTCTATCATGTCATTCCAAGTAGTTTCAGGTCTTCCCCTTTTTCTTTTCTGTCCAGGTCTAGCTTCCCATACTCTTCTCACTTGTCTTTCTTGTCCCATTCTTTTCAAGTGACCCCACCATCCCAACTGTCTCTTCTCTATGTATTCGTGTATCGCCTCCATTCCCAGTTCTTTTCTTATTTCTTCATTCCTGATTCTTTCTCTCTTTGTCACTCCCTTTACTCTCCCAAAAAATACATTCAATAAATAATTTTCCCAGACTAGTTTTTTTTTTACTGTTTTAGTTTGCTTCAACATTGGGGCAAAGTAAAATGTTTTATAGCAATTTTTTTAGCAAATATTTTGAAGCCCTCCCGATGCCGGTCACCTTTTGATAACGGCCACTAATGCTGACATTTTGAGGGACCGGTATGGAAAGGTTGTACTGTACTATAAATTTAGTTATATCTAAAACCAATTTTCAATTTCCCTTATACCTGCTCTCTATTTTCTCTGCCCTAGCTTTTTCGTGTCTCTTGCTACCTCCTCCTCCTTTTTTTCCTTTTCCCTTCTTCATCTGAATTTCTGCATAAATGTCAAAATAATTTTCCAAGTCTGTCTAGTCACGAACTATTTATTATTTAAGTTCTAACATTTAAACGTTAAGATAATTAGCACTTCGTTCTTCCTTTTATGTCTATTTTTTTATTTTCTTTTTATCACTCTTAATTCATTTATACTATTTTTAGCGTTGGAGGTTGTTTTAATGCAGCTCCGTTTTCTCCAATTTGCTCCAAAATGTAATTGTCTTGGAAATGTCTAGAAAACTACGCATTCTAGCTCGAATTTTTGCTACTTATTATTTTATGCTACAACTTTCCAAATGATAAGCAATATAATTGAATCCATCATAGCATTGTTTCATTTAATCGGGGCATACTTAAATTCAATCCTTTCAGAATTATCAAGTTTCTATTGCTATTCATGTATTTAAATTTCACCATTTCAATTCAATTTAAACTTTTATTACCCACTGCTTTTCTGCAACCAACGGTTTTAAAAAATAAACGATTCTCTGTTCAAACCACAAAAAGAAAATGACATCGGAGACGACTATACGGCATCCACGCAAAACGATGTCCAGTCGAAAAGCCATCCAAACAATAAATTTTATCTGGATGCCCCTTACACCCTTTTGCCACCCACTCGCTTACCGAAATCTTCATAGAGGATGAGCTTTATGGTGTATACTTCTATTTTTTTTTTACTTGCGGTTGTAAGCATAATATGAATTTAGTTTCGTCATATGAAAATTTTACTTGGTGGGCAAGGAAGAAGAGGAAAGACAGAATTGTTCAAAGAACAGCGGGGATTTCCGTGTGGAATATAATGGAAAGATACGTCATGGAAATGCTATAAAAACTTTTCACGTATGCTTACCATTAAAATAATCATATAAAATATATAATGCAAACAAAGCCCTTAAATCGGTCGTCGTCAAAATGTCGGCAAAATAACTTTTATTATTGGCCTTTCAAACATGTTTTCCATGAAATTTCCAGTTTTATTATAATATAATAAGAGTAACGTTAGGTATTACTTAAAAGTTATTTTAGTTCAAGAGCATTTTTTACTAAAATGTAAAGGTGTGTCTTGAAGTCAGTTTGATGTGGAAAATCGACGGTTAGATTTAGAGAAATAAAATTTACTATATATGAGCGAAGGGTAAAAAAAGTAAATCATAAATATCCAAAATTCATGAAGTAAAAATGCTAAGGAAGTGAGGACCTTCGTCATCGAAAAGCTCGAAATCAAAATAGATAAATTACTAGTTAAAATACTCGACTTCGTCCAGGTTTAGATCACAGGATTACAATATTTATAAAGATCACTTTGGAATATTTTTCTAGTAAATTCCTGAATTAAATTAGCCAATGCTACCGGTTTATATTATATTCATTCAAACCAAACGTAACAGACCCGTTAGAAATTAGAATTCTCTATAAAGCAGCACTCACCATCAAACCAAGTAACCCGTTCTAAATCAGAATTTTCTGTAAGGCCAAACTTACGACCAAACCAAACAGGCCCCTTATAAATTAGAATATGGCAGAACTCATAATCAAATCAAATTTACAACTGCCTTATATAGATATCTGATTTATAACGAGTCGTGTGGTTTTGGTTGTTAGTTCTTATTTGTTTATAACATTTAAACAAATCGTACTTATAAGCGGCTTGTAAAGCAGCGAAATTAACACTGGTCAACCCAGGTACATATTATCGAAAGTATGGTACAAGTATGTACCATACTTTCGATAATATCCGTTTTCTACACATCTACCGTCAAATTGATCTTTGTCTAGCACCTAAGCCGAAGAATCCTCATGGCGTAACTTGGAAATAAATTGGTTACGTAAACCCAACGTTTGGTGAATCAAAGTGTCGTTGTGTGTTTCTGACTACTCTGACGATTGCTGGAAAATAGTTGGCTATGATCAAACAAATACACATTTCCATTTATTTATCATCAATTTATTTTCCGCGTGAAGGCTTAAAGATAATAAACCATTATATGTAGTAATTCTCTTTATTTCATTTCTCACTTTAAATTTACAGTAAATTTTTATTAAACGCAGTAATAATAAAACAACAAAAAAATTGTTTTACTGCTTCATCATGTCAACATTTGCCAGGAATATAATTAATAACAATTAAATTCAGCGACCCCCAACGTGAGGCAAAATTTCAACCCCTATGCAGGGGAAAATGGAGATTGACTAACTACCCATCCTAAGATCCTCTCACTGTTTTTCTCCAGGGAAGTATGGATGGAAAAGGAGAAACAAATGATGGAGGATGGAATATTAAAAATGATAAACGTTATACAGTTATAATTTAATTGAACGTTTTTTTTATTTGCAACGGCGAACTGCCATCATATTAAAAATTGAAAATGACAATGGCGAGCCTGAATAAAATATGTCTAACAAAAAAACACTGTGATAAGTTGACATAAAGAGACAGTGGAGAGTAAACAAAAACGTGACTAAGTTTTGTTCAAATGTGGTAATTCGATTAAATTAAATAAAATATAGCAGAAACTTTAAAAAATGATGAGTAAGCTCCATAAAGAAAATTTTCAATTTCTATCGATTGAATATAATCAACTGATGATAAGATCATTCAAACAAACTATCAAGTAAATATAGATAGGAACTGGATTAACCAACTAATAGAAATTGCTTATTTGTGCATCCTGTCACAATAGTTCACTGTTATTGCTATAAACGAGCATCCATGAGCTTTTCGGGATACCATATCCATAAAATTCTCCCTTACCATCCCTTTCCATTTAATCAATAACCTCTCACTAATTTCGAGGAAAGAAATCAGGAAAAACTTGCTCTACATTGGAAAAGGAACGCTGTAGAAAGGGTGAAATGAAAGCAAAACGACATAAAAATCTCAACTAGACAGCTTCGACATTTACTTCACTTATTTACGAGTTTTTACCTTCGAAATAGACAACGAAACCCAGAAAAGGATAGGAAAATTTAAAGGCATAGGGACAAAATAAACGATTAAGAGATTAAGAGATATAGAGAAAGAAAAAGTGATAGTAGACATAGAAATCTGTAGAACCTTCTGTTCTCTACTGAAATGGTAATGGTTATGACGCTGACGACCAAAAATTCACTTCACTTCAGTTAACCTCACCCCAGCTATAATCGTAAATAGACAAACTCTACGACAAACAATGTGTTCGAAACATGTTGTAAATTTTGTATTGGAATCGATAGAAAAAATACAAATAGAGTATTGCACCCAAAAGAATGAGAAACGAGAAAAAAGAGGAAAAAAACATTGCAAACTTAGTATTTATTTAAAACATAAAATATTCTTCCTAGAATAGATAAGATAAAGTACACATATTAGTTGAAATACAGAATCCAATAAAACAGGAAATTCGTAAAAGTTACCGTTTGCAATGATCTAGTCACCAATTTTCTAATTACAGCAATGACATTACCCAAAATACTGGTGAGTTAAACATTCGCCACTTTCTAGGAAAAATTATGTACGAGACACCAAGCAGCAGCGCATCGAAAAATTAGATTTCTAAATTCAATTATTGGAGAACGAATTTTATTAGGTGTGCATTTATAATCATGTCACTCCATCTAGCAGTCTCACAATCTTCATCTTGGTATTTCTCGTTGGATTTGATGGAGGTTGAACGGAAAGGAAATGTTTGATTGTGTTTTTCCAATGTAAATACACTTCGCAAGCATCTTCTGAAGTGGTTAATTGCATGGGAAATAACTACTAGACAAATCTCGAGAAAAGGATAAAAGGAGTGATGGAATAAGCGAGATAGAAAGGAATAAGGCACGATGCATCCAATTCAAGATGAAGGGTAATAATAATGGCATCCACTAAATTTAATTTTGCAGTTTCTCTGTTGCTTTTATTTTTTTTGCTTTGTTTGCTTGTTGGTTTTTTTGTTTGTATGGCTTTTTTAGCCAACGCTTAAAAGCTTTATATTTTGATCGTTTCCATTTTATGTTATTTGTAATTTAGTTACCTTAGCAAGAAGGCTGGATTCTATTTGCTAACCTTTCAATGCAGTTGGCAAAAAACTAGTTACATATATGTTTCAAATATCTGGTACCAACGTGATCATGTACTGCACGTGTTAGTTGTGTAAGAATATAATTTTACAGTCGGTGGTGTGGTTTAGACGTTTGCAAATAGAGAAGAAGGCTTTATAATAGAGTCCTCTATCAGCAGACTTTAAATTAAGCCTCTAGTTTGCTGTATGTGGTGAATTTAAATGACGAAATAAGACAAAAGCGCACTGGGACTGGGAACCCAAAAGAGAATGGATAACGAAACGAAGGAGTAGGAAGAGAACAGAACAAAATAAAGACTAAGAAGAAGTAAATTCATTTTCTCTTGTTAATTTCCTCATACTGCTCAAATATTAAAAAATCAAATAGAATTACGTTTTGCGTATAAGAAAAGGAACATGCTTTTGAGACATTTATAATAAGGTTTTTCCTATGAGATTGGATGCGAAGACACAACCGAAAATAAGCGAAGAACGAAAACGGGCTTCAAGGACTCAAAATGAAAAATATATCAAATATTATCCATGAACGTTGTTTAGCATAACCTAGACCGATGGCTACTCTAGCCTCCCTGATCAGCTGTAATACAGCGAAACCGGTAAGAGGATGGGTTCCTAGGTTGTTAACGTGGTGATGATTCCACGAGCACTTTAAAACTTTTCCACATGGTTATGCTGAACAACGTCCATGAATAATATTTAAAAATGATGGGCTTACGTCTACTTCGAAAAATTACGTCTTCAAAATATATCAAATATATATATTATACATATAACATTAAATATTTCAACGACAATAAATCAATAATTGAATAATTTTTGTGAATTTAAATAGAAAATATAATAAATTTCAATATACATATAACTATCATTGCTGTCTTTCCACACTTCATTTACATTATTTCATTCAAGACATTGTAAACCAGGTTTCCGGTTGGGAAAAAGGGAAATTTTATCTCCGGTTTCCATATTGATGCAACTTCTCTCTCTTTTACCAGATAAGCAAAATCACCTTTAATTAAAAAAATAAAAAAAATTGGCAAAATACACACGAACACAAAAATATTTATGTTGATTTAATTTTCCACAAATTCCGGTTGTAAATATTAAAATATTGCTTGAAATAAGCAATTGATTTCCATTTCCTTTTAGATGGCAACCTGCCTGCGTAACCTTTCCATTATTTTTTTCATATCAATGGCTTATGAAACTGCTTTTTTTTGGTTTTAATGAAAAGTTGATTAATTGTTAAAAAAAAATGATACATTGCAGATATGAAGGAAAACCACATTTATTCATTGTACAATAAAATGTATAACCAAATGCGCAGTAGGTTTTTGCGCAATTATCGGACACTCTTTTATGTCCAAGTGTAGGCACACATTTAACTAAATGTTTACGTCTATCTAAAATTCAATCAACAAATTTCAATAAATTATTTCTCTTCTCTTTTATTTCGTCTCTCTTTCTCTAACAACATGAAATTTATTGCTATGAAATTCCTATTGTTATAGTCATTATTATTATTGTTGTTATCGTTCGCCATATAATCCATCAATATTTTCTCCATAATAATAATTTTTCAAATCACGTCGAATCCAAAAAATAATTCCGGCTTTTTTGCGTGTCCAATATTTATAATCACGTACATGAGATTGAAAGCTTCACAGATTTTCAATTAAAAAATATATGTTTTTTGTTCCGGAGGGTCTGTGGATTGATTACTGTGTGGTTTTTCTGTTTATATTTTGTTTTTTGTATATGTTATGAAGGTTGTGTTGCATAATTATAAGGGTAGAACAAAAACCGAACATGTTCGTTTGCTATTAATCCACAAAAAATATAAAAAAATTCTGATACCACTAATATTTGGGGATTGGAATTTTATAATATTAAAACTGAGAGTCTATACGTAATGCTTGTATGCTCGCTCTTTTATGGCCAACTTATTTAACATTATTTGACTATTCTCATTTTAAGATTTCTAAATTTTCCGCATCAACTAGACAAGGAAACTCGTAAACAAACAAACAAACATTTCAGTTCACTTCAAAATATATGTATACTTCAAAGTTACGCTCACTTCGAAAGCTGCTCCTTTCTCCAGCTAAACTCTCTATCCCTTACTCCCACAGCCTAATAAAAGTTAATACACAACATTCATATAGAAAGAAAATGGACTGCTCCTGTTGCATATTCTAGGAAAATAGCACAGTATAATAACATACAAAGCAAGGAAATTCCATATATTTCCCAAATGAGAAACAGACATACAGACAGACTGATAGACATGACGCTAGGATCATAAAATCTAAGTAACTTTTCATACAGAATTAAACTGCTAATGTATATATATTAGATTTGAAAACTGGATTCCTAGTAAATTTGGTTATATATCTTCGATGATTGAGGTGCCCAAGCATCAAATATATAAATGTAGAGGTACCACTAGATTCATTGTTTAATGTATAAACTATAGGGCGCCAAAAAGCGATTTGGCAAAGATGCTCTGCTACTCGTACAACCATGATCAAATAATTGAAATTATGCTCATCTTCAAAAATTATGTATGGATAATTATATATAAAAAGTATATATGAACTTGATATATGAACTTCTAAATCAAATTTATTGATTTGGGTCCTATTCTCTTAAGTGGTATCCTCTCGATTCGGTTGCTTTGGTAAAGCGTTCGGTTGGTTTGGTTTGCGTAGTGTTCCGTTTGCTACAATACTGTGCCCCCCTCGGATTGGGGTTAGTATGTACCTTTAAAACATTGGGACGAATGAAACATATAGTTAAGATAGTTAATCATTTAAGCATATGTAAAAAGTACGGACAAATTCACGCTGTTGCCATTTAACTGAATTTTAACTTTATTTAACAAACAATAGGTGTACCCTATTTGTATGATTTAGTGTTTATTTTAATAATAATAATAGTAAAAATGTACCGGATAATCATACAGCCAACTATAGAACGAACTGGTAGAGAATCATTGTAGATAGAGTATCATCAATGAGAATCACTGATGATTCTCATTCTCGTTAATTCCATGACTATCTTTGACTTTGTTTCGTTGAAGCACTCTTTGAAGAACTCTATACACAGTCCGATATGTCTAATTCACGACATCCGTATCAATGGGCAACCACAAAATGAATTTAATCGAAAAAATGGGTGGCAAAGAGAGCTGAAATTTCCAATTTTTCTCACTCGCCCCACTCTTTGTATTATTGCCGCTACAGCAAGATTAAAATTCCACTGTTTCATTCTCTGTCTTTCTTATCCTTATCCTTGAAGAAGACGTGGTGGTGACGGTAGTGTTGGTGGTGATGGTAATAAAGTCACGAACCGACACGGACAAATAACTGTCTTAATAAGCTTTAAGGAAGGAAGAAATAAAAAAAAGAGATAAAAATAAAGATGGATATCAACTAATGACCATTTAAAAGTCTCTCATTATTTTTATAACGGAGAATTGCTTCGTCTCGTACATGAAGGGCTTGTTAATCCTTTATCTTTTCCTTGGGTTTATTTTCCCTCTCGTTCTTTATCCTTTTTCATCTTTTATTCGTTAATTTTTTTGGCGGTGAAAAATTCTGCCAATAAAAATCGTTTTTCACTTATTTAAAATGAAGATAGGTATCTCTCTAGCGTTTTTTCTTTTTGTCGTGCTCTTTCTCAGTTACTCTCTGTTCTTACGTCGGTTTACAGAAAATGTCATATAACGATGTATATTTATTTAAATTTCATATATGTGAATATTAAAAGTACAATTAGCGTTCCATCTACATGAAACGAAATGGTGTTGGGAAATCATAAATATAAATATTCTAAACGAGGAAGGAGAATAACGACAAAAAAAACATTGATTTGGTATATGGTTAAAATAACATATTTCTGTAACAGACTTATTTAAACTCTTTTTTGGCAGCAGATGAAGAATGCAAAAATAGGGAATACATATATAGCATTATGTATTGTGTATTACATATACATATTGTATTACATGTATTATGTATTATTACATAGGAAATACATACATAAACATAATAATGTTCCTAATTATCCAAAAGTACAGCTCTTATCTTTGTCATATTCTCAACCCCACTGTGAATAATCACAGTTCCGCCCCAATCAAATTTTAATAAGCTTAATAATAATTAAAATCTGTGGTAAATGAAGAAACGAGGTATGGGGTCCAACTTGCCAATTTGTGTCAACTAATAACAATATTCAAACATTTGTAATTAAGTTAATAGGTAAGCAATCTGCTGGATAATTAAGGAATTACATAATTATAAATTCATAATGATTATAGTAATAGTAATGAATAAGCTGGGACTGAAAATGTATTCTGTGTATATGTATAAGTATTCGTAATACTAATATAACAGAAAGCTATTAACCTGTAAAACTAATTAAGCCTAAAATTTTCCTAACGATCATGGTAATTAGTTTAATCGTAAATTTTAATCGCCTCTTAAGAGGCTCTTTCCTGAGGTGCGAGGAGTTTTTCCTTGCTCAATCACAGGTGAAACCTAAGAAATTGTGATGAGAAAAAGTTCTAAGAATTAGAAAAAGAAAATGTTGGAACTGCGTACAGGCGATAATCTTTACAATTACGTTCAGAAATTTAGTATAGAAACCCGCATTTAAATTAATGATTGTAAATCATAGTCGAAAATGAAGTGTCGAAATGTACACATCTGGATTTAAAATTAATTAGAAGGTAATTTATTTATTTTAAATGATTTCTATCTCCGTTTCTAAAATGCTCAACCTTCATACGCCTTGTTTCAGTAATTTTCCATAAGATACATCTTCTCTTCTTCACACTTTACTATCGTGCCTAGAATCGCGCCAGTTCCCTCTGCTTTTGCTTAGCAAAAGATTAATCTACACGTTTATAAACAAAAACTCTCGACGGTTAATCATCTTGTAACAGCTGTCACCGCGGATGGCACATTACATTACATTTTGAAGGAGGAGAAATAGCAGTAGATTGAAGTTGAACGAAGAAGAGAACGGAACGGCGCGTGAAATATGACAGATAACCGGAAATGGCATAACGCGCCAGCTGTTTTCATTTTTAAATCTTAAGTTTATTTTAGTTTTTGAAATGCATCCATAATTTAAGCAATAAGAAGAAATTATAGAATATGTAAAAAAATTCAGTTACCTCTCGTATTAATCATATATATGCTAGTTACATACATATAGTATACATGTGTTTGGAGGTAACATGTATTATGTCACTTTGCATGATATTTGTTACGCTTTTTGAAAGAAAATTGGGCAGACAAGTTTATACGTAATATATGTATGTATATACATACTACACACGTGACGAATGTGAAAGAGCAATGCATTCCTAAGAAAAAATAGTGCATTGTTTGACATGTAAGTGGAATATTAGTCATTCGCTATTGGAGAACGATGAAATACTACCAGGAGAGTCTGTTAAAATTTAAATACATTTTCTTCTTAGTGCTTGATGATGGTGGTGAAGAAAGACAACCGATACGAGAACAGTTAATTCATTAAGAAGAAAATGACATAATAATAGCACAGATTCCTTTCACTGGCACTGTTGGCAATTAAAGTATGTAATAAGATTATTTCGTTACATTTTTACAAAAGAAATGGAAGAAAATTCACATTCATTTGTGTGAACCAGAAAACCACACAACCATAATGACATTAATGGCAAGTCAGGAATTTAATCTTGGAAAATAGTGCTGATGACGGTGACGATGGTAGTGGAAAATATTCTACTGACGACCCTTCTTCTTTCTCTTTTGCTTCGCCTTTTTCATCATCAGGGACATTTCCCTTCTTTAGATAATCGAATTTGTTGCAAGACAAGGCAAGCAGACAGGAAAGAAAATGTAAGGAGTCGTAAACGACTTGAAATGTCGTCGACTTAATTTTCTCTTTTACCTTTTGCAAAAGGAGTTAAAGTGTGGAGTAGGTGGAAAAGGTGGAACATTCCACCTATTTTCTAGAATGGAAAGAGATTTGGAAAAGGGGTGGCAATAGCTTCGAATTCATTTGCTAATTTAGAATTGATTTACATAAAAACCAGGTGACTGTTGATTGTGGCTACGAATTAATGTTGACTTCTGACTATTTTTTTCATTGTTATTACGTGTTTTGATGTTAATTAGCCGAGATTGAACGATTTCCTAAATAACATTTTATTCATATTAAACTTATTCGGAGATTCCACAGTTTTCTAAGTTAATTACCTGAAAACATTATCGCAATGTATATAGTTTGTGTTTCAGATTTGTATATGCAAATGTGGCGTACAGTGATACCGAAATCTGGATAAACCATGTACATAGCCAAATATTGGAGAGTTAATAAAATAGCTGCTTTTTCTTCTCCTCCTTCTCTAGAATACAGTAATAGGTTAATGGTAAGGATGGCACTTGAAAAATGGGAAACTGATGAAGAAAATTCGGCGAATGAAGGTGAAATAAGGGTGGGAGAAGATTGGCAATCGACTTCCGGCATATGTACCTTTATATTGGACATGTTATATGCATATCTCGAAATATTGAAAATGGAATTCAGGGGGTGGTGGATGCTACAATTTCAATCGCTAGCCTTAGCTCTAACAGTGGTTGCCCGAGAAATTTGTTGACTGGTTGGGGTAACACGGCCATGGAAGAAAGTTCGGTTGGATCCGATATATCCAAATGTTTGTCTGTCTACAAGTAGAGGGATCGATACACTCGCGTCAATTCGCTGCATTTAGTTCTAACTTATCATTTCCATAAGGAAGTTAATACATAATTTCCATTTTGAAAACATTTTACTATTCAAAATTCATTCTTGGTCTCTTTAATTATTCTAAATTATAAAAGTAAATATTCTATATGCTCTTATACGTGTGTACACGTGTGCGCGCCCTTTTATTCACACTTCCCTTGCTCTTCTTCTTCTTTTTCTTGTTTTTCTTTTCTATTACAGTTCTCTCTAAGTTCCGTAGCAATACAGTTAATTAAAGTAATGTTGGGGCTCGAGACGTTTCTCTGACAAGCAACAGTGGAAAGTGCTGTTCATTAAGCCAATTATTAGTTTTGAGGCAGCTAACTTCTCATTAATTAAATAAGTTAGATTAGTAAAACGCGTTTCTCTAGCAGTAGCAACAGCAAACGATGGAAAGAGAATAAGACAGAGAGAGAAAGAGAGAAGTTGCAACAAGCAGCCACGGCTATAGTGTAATACCAGCAGTGGTTGCTTTCATCCGCTTGCCATGATATGAGGAATTTAATTACTATTTTACAGGTGTACATTGTAACATGTGTATGAGAGAAAGTGTATGAGAAAAGAGCTAAAAAGACGGTGAAACAATAGTCTGAAAAGTCATGCACATATCCTGTCTTGTCTCGTGGACGATGTTAATAATAACCGGCGTTAACTAGTAGTTAGTTTCATGGACATGCATTGTTTAAGTTGTTGCCCTTTGGCACCAGTAAATAAAAAACTACTATTTACATTCATTATCTGTGCGTTATACTATAAATTCAAATTAATATTTATACACCTTGTAAGGATTCTCTTGCATCTGTAATCTGTAATCAGCTAAGAAGAATCGATGAAGTTAAGTATCGGACCATCGTCACTTAGGGGTTACCGTAAATATCAGTTATTATGGCAGGCCATCCGAGTTACAGCTGATTGGTTTTCAAAGTTGCGGGACCATTCAAACAATGGAATGGTTCCGTAAAATGGTAAGAATTTTCTCAGAAATATAAAATCAAGGACATAATGATTAAATAAAGAAACATTCGAAACGATCGGCTAGGCGTTCAGGCACGCTGTCCCAATTTTTATTGACGCTTTTTGTAAATGTCGAAAAAGAAAATTATACAAATATTAATAGGCTACCGAAAGGATTATTAAAGAGTAAAACAGTGTTTTTATTGCCAGAGATTGCTATGGAATTTTGAAATGTTACACATAACAAGTTCGAATGGTTTCATGGTTCCATCTCTCTCCTTCTGCTCCTGGGGTATGTATTAGGAAAAGTATTTTTAATCCAAGAGGATATCCACATACACACAGGCAGAGAGTCAGTTAGACAGGCAGACAGACAGACCGCCCTCAGCGATCTATTACAGCAATTAAATTAAAATAAAAAATGGAAATAAAAATACAAAAGGTTTTCAGCCATATGGTAACAAGTATTTCCAGAGAAAAATTAAATATTGCTTGACTTGCGTGTATGTGATTGTGGGACGAGAACTAGATTGAATGTACTCGTGATATAGTGGACTAGAAATCATTTTCAAATCTGCAGTAGTATATATGGAATTTTCGCAACATTAATTCATGCCAAACAGCCGACATGGAAAAAAGAAATATAGAGGAAAAACAAGAACAAAACATTTTAATTTAATAGCAAATTTAGTATAGTTTAGGTGTGCGTGCACGTCATATTTAGTTAGAGACATAATTAAGTAGTTTTAAGTGAAACTAGTACCTAATCATAATCAAGTTGATTAAATTGATTTTTGAGACGTAAATACTGTGTGTAAAATAGATGTGTATGTGATGACTTGCACGCACATTTCTTACAGATGTGCAATTCAAATTTCCCATAAAACACAGTGAACAGTACAACATTATGATTAGTCCAAAAATAAGCACCACTGACAGGTTGCAAGTACCCGTAAATTACACACATTTTAGTTGGCGCATACTTTGTGAATATCTTGATTTAAACCTCTGAGTACAAAAGCAACAACGTAGACCCGAGCGCGCACATTTACAAAACGCAATGTTTCTTCATCTCTGCATCTTTATCAGCTTCTTCAATTTATAGTTTTCATGGAATTTCTTTACAGATGGCACTTAAAAATAAACAGAGAAATTAGAAAACAGCACAGAAACCTAGGTTTTTAACAACGTCAAAACAACATTGAAAAGTGACTTGCAAAAAGGAAAGTAATGAGAAAATCAAGGAAACTTATTAGTACTTAAGATTTTAAGTATCTTTTTAGACTTCAAAACATGCACTTTGACAATTAAATAGATTGATGATGGTTGACAAAATTATGCATCTGAACTTGGATGAGAAATAATGAGCAGGAGAAGAGGCTATGATTACAAATCATAGCAGAAAATTACAACTTTACTTATCAATCAGTTTTTTGCGATCAGTTTATAAATGGCACCTATAAATTTTAGTTCTTGGAGGATATACATTGCATATATAAATTACTTGCTTTTTATCTACTTGTAAATCAACAATCTGATTCATTGTTTTACAATTTCTCTTTCTTTATTGCAACATCCATTAAAATCGATTATCAAAATTAATAATCGTTAAGCTTTCAATGATGCGATCTAATTTAAGTTCATTATTATCTCTCTCTCCTTCCCATACACGTGTTGACTCAATAGATAGATAATTACAGAAACTAACATAACGATTTAAAATGATTTTATTAATCTCGTATCGTATATGTTGGAGAGGATGATGATGATCGTGGAAGTTTTATGATGGCTTCTTTTACTAATAGAGCGTAGTGTAAGCTAGACAAAGACGAAAGGAGGGAGGTATCATTAATTTATGACAACTTTTGACAGGGTCTAAAAATAGAATTGATGTAACTTGATAAATACATAAATAAACTGACTAAAAATTAGAGAGAAGAAACGAAAAGCAGCGTTAAGCAACTGATTAATTAAGAATTATAGTAGAATCGTAGCGCATAGTGTGGGCCACCATGAAAGTTGCTTTATCTTTTTTTTCTTCTCGTTTATAACTAGAAATTTAATTAATTTATGTATAAAAAAAAATCCCTCAGCACAAAATTCTTATTTTATTTTATCTTCCAAATTATGTAACAAACAATAAATCAGCAAATTATAAATCCATTTCCTCATCTATTTTTAACCCAGTTCGCTAGCTATAGCTAGCTAGCAGCCATCCAGGCAGTTTCTCTCCTTGCCTAACTTAAATAAAATAAATTATCCAGAAAGTTTTCCAATGAAAGAAAATCGTCTCATTCTCCTCCTCTTCCTCCATAAAAAGGCAGAAAGCGCATCTGAGATAAAAGTAACTAAAATAATAGTAAAAAAGAAAATCTAAACAGAAACAAAAAATACAGATAAAAAAACATGATAGGAAATTATTACCGAGTTAGAGAAAGATAAAAAAAAAACCAAAGATTCTTTCTCTCTCGTTATTCTCTTTTAAATCATACACCTACATAATTTACATTAGTTGTCGTCGATGTTGTCTCCTATATATTTGTAGCATGTGAAACCTATTTGCTTTCCCTGGCAGAAGAATTGAAGTATACTTTACACTCAAGAAGGGGATTTTCACACCAAACCAAGAAAATAATCACATTGCGCCAAAAACACATTAATTAACGCCTTCCGTTTTATTTTTAAAAATCAGGCACCGCCCGAAAATTGACAGATAAAACTCAAATTTTCCGAAATCCAGAAAAGAAGATTAATGGAGTTGAAATATTTGAATAGGCTAGAAAAAACGGGGCGTTACCTGGGCGGTTTCGGTGAAGTGAATTATTGTCGGAAGAGATTTTGAAGAATTTAAAGAAGCTCTAGTTGGCGACTATTTTACGTTATTATTACTATTATTATTGCATTCATAGAAGATGAAAATAGCCATTTGTATAATGCTGCAAATTTTCTTATTTAAGTGGTAGAAACGAAAGCTAAATAAAACCTCTAAAAAAACTGTTCCGTTTCATTGTCAATCATCCTACTAATCCGAATAAATAAAAACAATACGAAAAAAAAGACTTCCAAATAGCAACTTCCTCATCCTCTCTCTGTTCCCGCATCTCCATCTCTCTACTCGTCTACCAGTGCTATTCACCGAATAAACGCCCATCAAATAATTGACAGTTGACATACGATGATGATGATGATTTGAAACTTTTCCTTGTTACATACACCCAACGGTGTATATCAAATGACACATGAATTAAGGATGGAGAGATATGGAAAGGCAAAACTGTCACTATATATGTGTGCTTATATGTGTCAAATAGTGATTGTTTAACATGTGAGTGAGTGTAGAGGAGGAAGAAACAAACAGAGAGAATGGCAGGAGTATCTAATTTTGGATACATGGGAAGATAATTTTTTATCTTGAATTTAGACAAGTAAAATATGGAGTAAAATGTATAGGGGACTGGAGATGTGGTGTTAATTAGATACAAAAACAAGAAGTTAAAAAATGTCGTATAGTGTTGACAGCTTATCAAGGAAATGAAAAAGGAAATTAGAGAGGCGTTAATAAGATTGCCCATTTTTTTCTTGTCTCATTAGCTGTTAAATTAAGGAAGGAGAAAGTAATTTCAATTAAAAATAATAAAAGGTGTTTCCGTAATTAGTTTAACAGTATTTGTCCTCTAGCTCTCTTTTTCATATATTTCTAATCTCATTTATCACAAAGCACAATATCTCTAATTAAAAATCGAAAATCTCGATCCTATAAAATTCCACCTGGTAATTCATCCAATGTAAACAAAATTTAAAAAGGAAAGCATCCGAGAATGCAATACCTGGATGGATGCATTATTGTTTGATTAATCAACCAGAAAACCAGTAAAAAATCACTGGAACAGAATGTAATTGGATCACAGACTCACTCATTCCCTTATCACGATACACTGACAAACTGAATCTTTGATGTGGTTTTATTGGTACAAAACAAAATATAAATTTTTTCAGTATTTCGGATAGCCCAGACAATGATGCAGGTAAGAAAATAAAAACATTAAAAATGTGCTTTATCCGAATATCATTTCTGCAATGATAAGGATTATCTATTTTTCGATTATATATGATACAATCGAGGTAATGAAAATTGAGGGGCTACAATTTAGAGAACGCATAAAGTAAAGATAGAGAAGAAATTCCGAAATAGAGGCACAAAAACATTGTAACTCCTTGCCTTTCACTACTTTTTTTAATGCGTCAACCTAGAAAGGGTCATGGATTTGTAAACAAAATCTGTCAGTTGGTGAAATAAGAGAAAGCAGTAGAAAGTGAAAAGGGGATTCTTTTGCTATGTGCATTTATCTTTATTTTTTATTTTAAAAGACAAAAAAAATATGTGCATTTTTGATGAAGTGGATTTTGAATCCGCTTTATTTTTTGTTGGCGAAAATTTGAAATTTATAATGGATGAAGGTAGTGTAGAAGCTCAAATGTAATTTGATTGGTTTAAAGAGCAGAAACTTTTTTTTCTATACGATAGACAAGTGAAGAGCGAAAGGGAAAGTGGCAGGGAAAGAATAAACTTCAGAAGGTACTTAATTCCCGTTTGGTTGTGAATCAACCTTAATAATTCCATCTAGAAAAAAAACACTCCACATATATATACAGAACTAATCACAAATACAGAATTACCAACCCAAACAAATATATGAACGAGGCTACGATGCGGGGGGACCACGCATGAACTAGCAAAATAGCTTAATGCTTTTGATCTTTTCCGTTTCGTCCTTCTTTAATCCCCTCACGGCACGCTTTATTTAAATCGTTTTTTTTTCTGTCGCTTGTTCGCACTCTTCTTTTGTGCGGCGGCGGGGTGACGCCACGCTGCGTATCGTCGCGACGAAATATAGTGTGTGTATATATCTCCCATCTCTATGCATGTATTGTAAACAAGGAATGAAAGAGAAATAAATAAAATAGGAAAAGAGATTTAGTAGATGTTTTGATTTCCAGAATAGTTTTGTTAAAAGTTTCTAGATTTTTAGTTACGGATGTAAGAGGGTGTGTTTTGCATGTTGGCTAGAGAGAGAGAATCGAATGGAAAGACAAAATATAGATATTTCCTAATTCGGAATTATGAGAAAAGAAATAGAAATACCAAAAAATCTGTTAAAAACCGGAAAATTCCGCAATCCGTTACAAAAAAAAAACATTTCGGAGCCATAATAGCAGTTCATGTTCTCGAATCCTAAAATACATTTTTCTCTTTTTTTCATAAATGAATTCCAAAATTCCAAATGTGTGCAACATGAATTTCATATTTGCAGGTACATTGAAAACTAATTATGCGCACACATTATGCGGTGCCGGTGAGTGTGTTTGTATGTGAGTACGTGAAAGGAGAGTTGAGTCAGAGGTAAAAACGGAACCGAAGGGGGATAGCGATAAACAATAGGGGGCAAAATACAGAAGAGGCATAAATAGCTAATTGAAAGGTCTATACACATTAGGAGCGTGCGATACACAGTATTGTGTATCGATATTCGATACGCGTTTGGTATCGATACATATCGGTATACTGAATTATTGTCGTAATTTCCTTCGAAGAAGGAAGAATTATTTAATTCTTTTTTTTATTACCTTTTATATTGTTAGTAACTGTTTCGAAACAATCCGGTGGATTATATATGTATACATATTGGTTATTGGGGTATTGAACGTATCGGTATATCGATATGTACGATATACTAATACGTATCGAAATTTCAATTTACGTTCGGTGGGGTGATAGTAGTGTGGTGGCGCTGGCAGAAAATGAGCAGCTGTATTTAAAAATATATATTTTTAAATACAGCAGTGCCTGCACCAAAAGCAACTAATTTCTAATAAATCCGGCATCAACCAACAAGAACTGATTATTTACTAATAATTACATTAAAAATAAACAAGAAGTTCGTATAAATACACTTATATCAAACTATTTCAATAAATAAAAATGAAATTCACCAATTCGATTTCAATTCAAAATATACAAGATAAATGGATAGATATACTCTATATATATATAGTATATAATACATACAGTTAGTATGAAATGAAAAGAAAATACTTGGATCCATCTCTCTCTTACTTGAAGAAAATGTATTTTTCTTTACAAATGATAAATTTTCCGCTTTTCAGTAAGAAGAAAATGTTTGTAGGAGCGGGGATGGTGGTTCTCTTTGCTCAGAGAATGAGCAAAGTGCATCGGCCACTTGCAATTGGCCTTAGAGAAACAGCGAAAAAGTCAATAATCTAAAAATATATAGAAGTGGTTAAAGATCTTGGAAAATACAAGAAAATTTCGGTGTATATTTGGAGCTATGCATAGAGTATAAGAGGGTTGTTCTTGAAATTCTTTCTTCATATTTTCATATTTTTGAAGATTGTTTCATTAACTTTTCAATCAATTTGATTTTAATTGGTTTTGGTTTCTCGAAATTTTCTATTTCCTCTTTTCCATTCGCTTTTCACCAAAAATTTCTATATTTTACTTTGATGATAATGACAATAGTTATCTTTTTCCTTTACCTTTTTATCGAAAGAAAATAAGAAAATTCAATTAAATGTTGGCAGAAATTGAGAGAACCAAAAGGGGAAAACGAAACTTTTCGTTTTGTTTTTGTTTTCCATTCTTCCATTTTTTTTTTGTTTTTGGTTTATCTTTCTTTGTATTTTAGGAACGTGATGTTTACTTTATGATTATGGTTATTTTCCCGTTTTTTTATGGCTATTAGGTTTTAATTGGGAAATTGATGTATCGTTGTTCTGAAACATCGGATAGCAAAGATGAAAAAACGAACCAAAAGGTAGAAGAAAATAACTAACAAACAGATAACTAAATTAAATGTCAATTAATGTAATAAAAATTAATTACTTATTGATTTTAAACGAAAAAAAAATTCCCGTAGAAAATAGAAAGCATATAGACATATAAATTTTCTCGCATAAGACATTAGATTGCTTTAAAACAAAAAGAAAATGAAATATGCCATACACAAATGTAATAATTGAAAAATTTTCGCCGAAAATAGGAGAAGAAAACGGCGTGTCTGTATAACAAAATGTATCTGTATTATAAGATGAGCGACGTAATGAGATGATTCGAATAGAAGCTAAAGAAGCTTTGAAAGATCGATGTTTCAGCTGCCATATCTATTATGTGCACCCAATGTATCCTTGACAAGAATGAAGCATGGAAGTATCAAAAAAAAAAAGAAAAATTAATGGAGACTGGCTTTGAAAAACAGATGAGACTTCGTTAAATGTGAAGGAAAATACATCCAACCCTTCTTTTTCTTCTCCCAAGTTTATCTAAAAAAAAATAATTGTTATATACAATATAATATTTAGATAAACAGATAAAACCGAAAATAATTTGGGCGCTTCCTTAGATAAATAACTAATAACTCCGTAAAAAATAAATTGTTGTGTTACTTCTCGCTGCGCTAATATATATGTATAACTAAATATAATGTGATACAATTAATAAGAGAGTGCTTGAATTAACACTCTAGCATCGATTACACACCGTATTAATTCTAAAGAATCGTTGTCGATAGGTAGAGTCCAATACAGCATCCCTACATCTGAGCAATCAGCACATCGAACCCATAAATAACCTTTACACTTCATACAGTGAGTGGTAAAGTATCGAGCCAGATAGATCGAGAACACAGGCAGACTATGTTATTCAGAAAAGTTTAGAATGTTTTTTTAAATAAAATGAATTTGAAATGTAGAATAATTATACATAGATCATGTGATAATTTTTTTTTTTTTTATTGGATAGTATGATGATAATTTTACTTAGCTTTTTTGGCAATTCTATCTTGGTTTCATTACTTTTTTTATATTTAATCTTCTAAACTCGACAGCTGTTTCGATATGTTAAATCTCCCTCAAAGAGTTCTTTCGCTTTTTTTATTAAAACTGGGATAGAATCGCCAAAAATGCTAAGTAAAATTAAAAATATATAGAATATATAGAAAATGTAAAATAATGCGAATCAAACTAAATCTAACCGACATAATAATTACTAAACTGCACTCCGCAATAACTATGTGGAACCAAAATAATTTTATATTTCAAGTTCCAAAAGTACATTTCTGTACTAATAATATCATACCATATCATATATGATCTTGCTGAATGTCGCTTGGGTGAGTAAAACTGGTTCACTGTCACATTTTATAATAGATACTCTTATTTAGTGAAGGCGAGGTGACCTTGTTTCGCCTCCTATATTTGCTCAGATTTTTATATCCGAGACGATTTAGTGATGAAAATCTGGGGATATTTCTGTATTTATTAATCACTATGTAACGATTCTTACTTATAGTATAGTCACCACTTTTGGTTCCACATAGCCTAAGAATAATCTCAATGACATATATTTTAAATAGTCCTAATTATCTGGAAGTGTATTGAATTACATAGATTATTAAAGCCAATAGGCCGGTAGAGCCATAAATTAATTAGAATCGTTGAGAATATTCTCAACGTTTTTGTATTATATATAGTTTTTGTATGTTATATTATAAGGCCTGACTTTTTGCTCCCAAAATCAGTTTTGATATTGCGTAGAAAGGCATCACATAAATAGTTGTATACAAATCCGCTCGATTAATCTGTAAATAAAGAGTCTGGATTTTTGTATTTTTCGAATAGCGTTATTGTTTTTATTGTTTTGTGTTCCTTTCAAATAATTTTAATTATATAATAACCTTTTAATTCGATTATTGCGATTTAGTGCGATTATTATTTCTACACCCATCGTAATCTACGAAGAACGAAAAGTTACAATTATTATTACTAGGAATGTGTGATACAAACAATAATCAACAGGCATCGATATATCGATACATATCGGTATATCAAATTATAGATAGTTACTTCACAATAACTTTTACAAGCAAGTTGTTCATTTTTTTTCCTGCCTGAGTTCGACTTATGTTATTGCGACTTAATATTAATAACTAGATGAAAACAACTAGAATTATACTGTGCCGACTAGACTATGTATGTAAACGTATAGCATATGTATGTGCCAAATTGCCGATAATGATATACTATTTTTACTTATTTCTCTCTACAAACCTAAGAAAAATGAATTTATCTTTTATATTGTAGGTAACAGTTTCGAAACAATTCGGTGGATTGAATATATTGGCCATTGGGGTACTAATATCCTATATAACCTATCAATATTTCGGTATACCTATACGTATCGGGCAAATGTATTGTACGACCGATATATATATATGGGTAAACCAAATCAATCTTACACTTTTGACAAGTCTTTGTAGCTATGATTACCCATGTTCCACACACTGTATGTGTAAATGTATGAGTAATCATAGCAACGAAAACTTGTCAAAAGTATAGGATTGATATAGTTTTAGAATATATATATGTCGATACATCTACTCAGCTTTGATTATTATGATTATTATTACAAAACCAGCTTTAACAACAAATTTTAATATAAATCGAAACAAGAAACAAAAACACGGATTGGTGGTTCAGTCGTTTCGAGATTTTGGATGGAGGGGGCAGATAGATCGATCAATTTACTGGCCACCCTTACTATCATCACTAGCCACCTCCCCAACCCCAATTTCCTCCCCAATTGTTTAAAACAATAAACATTGTTAAAAGTTCAGTTCTATTAATTATTATCATCGCTAATGACAAGTAATAGTAGTTGCGGTCCTAAATGAAATTTGAAGAATTTCGCTATAAGTTTATAAAAATGTATGCAACTTTTCATAATGTGTTCAGGGGTTGGTTTTGGATTATCTGGTTTATGGAAAGATGTTAACTACCCAAAAACGTTCATTAATATTAATTTTAAAAAATACCCTTGTCTTCAGCGGTTCGGAAAAAAATCCAAACAGTGAAAATTTGTCTGTTGACATCAAATTGTTGATGACTAGATGGAAGTGAGAAACTCAACTCGACTCAACACATTTATCGAATTTGCCTTTGTTCATTACTCTTTTTTCATTCGCGTTCAGTTCAATTTTTTATCAGCTTCTCTAAAACACTCTAAACACTACCCCCACCCACCTAGAGAAGATTTGGCGGCCACACAGACTCAATTTAAAACTGTTCAATATTACCCGTACACACCGTATATAAAATAGAATATGCATCGCCTATGCAGTTACCAAAACAACTACCAACAACTAACCCTGTTCTCCACCTATAGCTAAATGAGATTTAACCAAAAACCTTCATCACAGACGAGAGAAATTATTTGTTGATTTAAGGTAATGGTTAAAGAAGAGAATGAACCGAAGGTTCATTAGAAAGTTGTGGTATTTTAGATGAGTACTACTTACCGACCAAAAGATGGAACTGCATGTTAAAGACGCTTACCTGAAAAATATAAAAAACTCTTATAAATAATATGATTAAAATTCATGATTATTTTAGAGGACTAAGCAACATTTTTCGTTTGTAATTTGAACGTATTTATTTTATTGTTGTATTGTATAAAAGAAGTTTTATTTAGTTTATGGAACTAATATATGCACGAAGTAGTATATGGAAAAATTCAGTCTTAAAATGTCAACATGATAAAACCAACATAGGAAAGATTTTAAAAAAATATTACAATCGCCGAACTTTCTGTAAAAATTTTCACAACTGTCGAAAAAACATCATAATCATGTAGTAGTGTCATTTAAGCTTCTTGTTTCCACACCACGTGCTTCTACTTCTCAACTCATCTCTCCGGTACAGTTTTCTGTTCCACTTTTCATTATATTACAAATTCAACCTTTTTTGAGTTGTATTCCTTGACAAACGAAAACATAAGGTAATAATAATAATAATAATAATACGAAAATATTCCCCCTGCACTTTCTGCCCCAATACTTTCTACTAAAACGGTTTATTTCGAAAATTGCATGCATTTATAGTTTGAGAATTTCTAGAAACACGGATAGCAGTAGTAGTAGAATTTTTCTGTTGCAATAGAAGAAAATAGTGGAATCAGACAGAAAGACGAAAATTCAATTCATTTTTTGTTTTGTTTGCTGTTTTTGTTCTTTCTGTTTGTGTGCCGTTTGTTGAAAATGTTTCACATTTTCTGTGAAAATCCCAGTTGTCTTTCTTCTGTTATCCTTATCCAACTTTTTTCTGTCCCTCTCATACTCATCACCTCTTTATGTCTAGTACACTTTCCTCCCTCTATTATACCGTGTCACCCTTTTTCTCCCATAGGTTGTTGTTGTTACCTCTATATTTGGAGTTTTTGTTCATTCCCCTTGTTCATTTTGCACCCAGCTACCCTAGATCGCGATCCGCTCTGCTCCAGCTTTTCCGACATCCCTATTCAGCATGTCTATTCTTTTCGATACATATACATATGTATACCTGTATTGTTTTCCCATTGAATTGAAAACAAAACATGTGATTTTCTCATATATATTCGTACATATACCTATGTATATGCATGCATATGTTGCTGGAATGCTGCAGCTATACGGCTGCTACTGCTATTATGCCTTTACTGGGAAACGTTTTGGAAAATATGTTGGAAAATACGCTATTTCGTTCTGCTCCGATAGATTTAAAGAAAATTCAAAATTGGCAGATGCGTGTTTTGGATCTGAATAGTGTCTATGTATTATGGGAGATTTTTTGGTGGGAATAGGGAATAGAACCTATAATATGATTAGAAGCAGTGTCTATGTTTATTCATTAAATTTTTTTCCAACCTCCATTTTATTTTTGTTAATTTTCTGCCCTTTTAAACATCAAACTCAATAAGCCATTTTCTCCCCAATTTCCATATTCCGAAATTATTATTCGAGACACGTAGATTCTACTTTTTCCCTGTGCCCCTTTTATCCTCCCTCATTCCAATTTCCTTTTCATTCTATCAAATGCGCTATGAATGAATGAATACTTTTTAATAATATAGAAAAAAAAACTATAAATTTAGTTTCAAAAATTAAATTTTTCTATTGAAAAATTACAATTCGTTTCTTCAAATGTCAAGATATTACAATGCAACAACTCTTACTCTTTTCTCTGACCACTCTACCATCCCTTATTATTTCCGCTCTTTACAAACGAAGGTAACTAAATAAAATGCAGGATGACAATGAAAGTAGCTCTTAAAACCATTAAACCTAGGAGACAAAATTACCGAACAACCCAATAACTTAACCATCATCATCCACACAGTACGTTGCAGGACTTGTTGTAGGTGTAGTCACACATTGGGGGAGAAAGGGATATACTCACTCACCCTACTGTTATTATTAATGAGTAAAAGGGTGTTCCCGGTTAAGGGTAGTTATGTTGGGTGAAGAATGACTGAAGAGGAAGGTGCAAGCGGGATGACTTGCAGTAATGTGAAAATGTGAAAAAATGAATGACATATTCTAAAATAATTAATTTTAGTGGAAATTGTAAAATTAACATTAAATTGGTATAATTTCAAATTATTAAAAGAAATAATTACTAACTGTATTCTGTCTGGAAAATCAAAATGGAAAATCGGTAAGGATTTTCCCAACACAAGTTGTTTGCCTAGATGGGCTGACTGGTTCGTTGAAAAAGTAGAGCAGTTTCTGTCAAACGGAGAAAATTAAGACGATTTCCGGGGATGAGAGATGTAGATAAAGGAGTAAGAGGAAAAGAATGAGATGAAACATTCCAGAAGGTGTTAAAATCCATAAAATCTGGTACCCTCACAACAAAATAAATGACAGCAGTTAAAGTTTTGACAGAGCTATAGAGAATTTTATTAGTTGTCACTTTTGACTGCTTGTAGCAGAGAAATAACATTTTGTAACCCTCTTTCCACTACCACTACCGCAATCCTTTACATAGACATCAAAAACAAATTCTATAGAAATGTTTACGCATTACTACTATCCCTCCAGGTCTCCCTTGCTACCCCGGTTCACCCTCTTTTGTCCAATCAGCAATTTACAGCACACCATAAAATTTCTAATTTCTTACACCATTTATTTTATAATGCGTCGAACATTGTTATTCCTATAATTTTTACGCAATTTTCCCATTATTGATAATGTTATTTAAGTGCTGCAATGGCTTCAACAAAATGGTGAATTTGTTGAATATGGCCATCCCTAAACAGAAATTTTATTCTATATTCGTATTATTAGTGAATATTACTGTAATTACTTTCCCCTGACTTGCATAAAAATATTTTATGTTATTAGTTTAGTTGTGTGGATGCTCTACATAAACGGATTGAGTCATTTTTCTTTTTCATTGAGGGGACGTTTTGTTTGGGAAAATTGGATTCAATTTTATTCGTTTTTTTGTCGAAGTGCAGATTCAATAAGCTAATAATACAGGTGGATTCAATTCAAGACTATTTCCCATTAATACAACACATTTCCTAATTTGGCACAATTAAACGTATCAAATAAAAAATTAATAAAATTAGGGTTACGAAAATTGACTAACGAACTATACCATCCTGTCCATACAAATCCGAAATCCCCATCTCGTTTTATTCACATCCTTGTTATCGTCACTATCTTGATTGTGACGATGATGATTTTGATGATCAAAAGAAAACTAGGGAAATTGACGGTTTTCTCTAGAATATAGTAGTGTAGGGGTGGGTGAAATGGGAGAAAGGTGAAACAACGAGCAAGTTAAAGTCAAACCACCCTGGAATATCGAAATCAATGAGTATGCTTTCTGACAATGGCCAATAGAACGTTTAATTAAACCTGATGTATATATCTTCGTGTAATTATCTCATCCTTTCCAACAAAGAATGAGAAAAAATATGGATAAACAATTTTTGATGAAAGTGCAGATCTTCTCCCTGAGACGCCAAAAATTCATTCAAATTACTGATCAAATCTGCTTTTATTCTAATCACAGAAATTTGGATGAAAGAATTTGAGAAGTAGCTATGCCGACGTCACAAAATGATGCCGAATGATTCAGTAGGAGGAAATAAATAGCCAATATTATGGTAATGTTCAACGTGTTTTAAGAGTCAACTGAAAGAGTAAGAAACAAAGATATGGAGAGTGGTTCATTATGTAAAGTACTTTGTTTTCCTCTATTTTTGCTTCACAAGTGAGCCCACGGTCACAATGGTGCTAATCAACTGTGACACATTATGTAAAGTGACCAGGTAGTGGTGATGTAGCGCTTGTTTGTTTTCTTACCCTCTTTTTCCATTTCGAGTTGAAGAAAAGAAGCAGGATAAATGTTTAAGATGTAGTGAAAAGAAACGAATAAATTAGCAGATCATACATTAAAAGTTCTGAATTGGTTATTACCAGTAATCTAATTTCCATTTGAGTGTTCATTAATAAATCTAGCATTTGCATCACGATGGTAGACGCTGCATCTCTTGTGTCATATCCACTATTCAATTAAGCAAAAACTAAATAATGAGCGTTGTTAACGATACACCCCAAATTTCGAAATTTTAATGACCTATTTTGCTGAAACCAGGCCAGACTTATGAAAGTCTCAGCAAAACTTGAACTAGAACAAACTTACTCATTCGTCTCTCAAAAAAAGATTAACCGCAGAATGACAACCAAAAAAAGAAAAAACGATAAAAAAATAATAAAAAGGATCATAATTATTTATATCCATATAACAGAATTAACATCTTTTTAAGTCTCAATTGATATGGAAAAAAAAGAGGCAAAATCAGGAGTTACAGGAGATTTACAACTTTGCGCACCGTCGCTACCATTGCCACTACCTCGCCATGCCTCAAGTTTTAAATACATTCATGTAAAAGCGATCATCGTGCCTCGCGTAGAATTATTGTTTGCCACACGATACAAACCAAGAAGTGATTTGTATATAAAATTTATTTTATATATTATTTGATATAATAGAAGAAAATGTTGTATTAGAGCATTCCTAGTATGGCTCTAAAAGAACATTACAAAAGAGGTATTCTCCTCACTTTTATCTTCATATTCATTGTATTTCAGATTTAAGTGGGCAATGATTAGAAATACTCTCTTACTTATTCTATTTGTTGTCTATGTTTTTCACATTGATTATTAAAAAAGAGGAAAATCCGGTTATCGAGTTAATCAACTAATTAGATTGTAACGAGTTTTGAATTAAGACAAAATATTGTAAAAATGTAGAATTTTAGAATACATGTAAAGATCGCGAACTGAAGATTTAGAAGACTTTTATTTCTTCGTATCAGCATAAATAAGAATAAAAGTAAAAATAGAGAAAAGTTCGAGCAACGAACACTATACAAACTCAAACTCAACAATTCAACAGCATATCGACAACTACCCTTGGAGTTTTAACAATGATGAGGTAGTTGACGTTTGGGAATTTGCAAATGTGGCGAAAATCGGTACAGACCAGAGGGGGGAATCAAAGATTGAAATTCCTGCTTACTCTTTTTTTTCAGCCCAAAAACGAGATGAGGGCAATTGACATACATAGAAAATGCTACTACTATTACTCTCTTGACTTACAAGTTTCGAGGTTAGTGAATGGACAAGAACAATGAATAGAGGAGGTAAGGTTCAGCTGATGACGTTTTTTACCGTGTTTTTATACTTTTTTTGATCCGACAGCTAAGTTGGTTCTAAATAGAAAAATTGAATGAAAAAGAAAACAACAAATGGACTTATATGGTTCATTCGATTGATTACTTTTCTAGTATCTAGTATATCTAGTGTTTCCGCGCAAACTCTCACTACCGCCCTCCGAAAACTAATGGCTGTTAACATCATCAGCATTTTCTATTAATGAAGAAAAAAGAAACTAAATAGAAATTTTAACACTACCAGCAATTGAAAAAGCAGAAAAATCTTTAAAAAACTCTAAAGTTTGTCTCGAAATACTTTGTCATGATATTTTTCCTTTTTTTTTTATTCACTATTTAACAAAATTTAATTACAAAATGCCATAAAAATATTTTCCAAATCGGATTCTTTCTTCTTGAAATTCTAATTCTCTGATGATTCGAATTCGAAAAGCAGCTTAAAAAATTTCAGAACCACATTATTATGTACGTTTAAAAAATTAAAACGGAAAAAACTTGATTCTCTATTCGATCTTCGTCTTTCCAATAGGTTAAGTTTTAATTTTTTGTTTTTGTACTTTTTTTTTAAATTTAGAGCTCGCAATAGACAGCAAGACCAGCGACTTTTGATTAAATTCATAATATTTTCTTTTTGTAAGAAATGCAAAGATGAAAAATATAATATATCTGGATTGAGTGATTCTTGATCGCTGATATGATAGGTGAAAATTACAACTTCACACTTCTGTTTATATCAGGCAATAGTAAATAATTTCCCATTTTTTATATTTTTTGTGCACTGGCCACAATAGATGGTTTTTTTAATGAATAAATCATAAATAGTCCACCAGAGACATAAATACTCCGTAGCTATTGTCATGTAAAATTAAATCGCAATTCGTTGAGCTTTCAATGAATTATAACACAATGGCCTGATTAACATTAATTCCTGTGTTTATCCGTTAATTAATTAACTAATTAACTAAATCAAGTAGAGACTTCAAAAATTCACACATTTGTATCACTCCTCTCTTCTTCACCATCTCTAATAATGTTACAGTACTAATAATAATTATATAGCCAATCAACCAATTTGGAATAAATTACATTCCTAAACCAAATAAACAATGCAAACTTGAATTTACTGCATGCATGTAGGAAAACAAAGTAAATATTTTACGAAATAGAGTTACGGTCTGTCCAACAATACGTTTAAATAAACAATTTTCTGTTGCTGTTGTTTATTGAATTCCTAATTTTAAACAAAACACTAGTCATTTTATGTCTATTGCTGCTGCTCTGATAATGCCAGCATACATACATCGGCTACGTCAAATGGAGTGGAAAAAAGTAAATTTCGGTAGAGCTGTTGTTGGCAATGATGGTTTGGCAGAAAATTGATTCAATCAATTTGCATGCACATATATGTATGTGCCAAATAATAATATTTTCAATGAAAAGTATTGCTCAAATTACATTATTAATTGAAAGTAAAAAATTGCCGTTATGTCACATTGAATGGAAATTTATACATATAGTAGGCTGTGACTTATATTACTCCATAGCTATGACTATGACTTACTTGGTATCAAAATTACTAATTGAAACTGCATTAATCAGGTGACACGATGTCAATTATTATTACTTACTTCCGAATGTACATCTCACCTATCTTCTAAAGAGTATTATTGTTGCTTTTTCATCATCCCACTTCTTCATCTACAACAAGTAGTGTTCGTTCAACAGATTTTAATCAGAGTTGCGTTACTCCTCTTTCTCTCTACTTCCCTTATTTTCCTAGCACTATCGGCCTAGCTCTCTCTCTCTCACTCTTTCCTTCATATAGCTAGTAATTTTGACGTATAGTACATGCTTCAATTTTATTTACTCACGAACTCAATATATTTCTGAGATTAGTCTTGTTATGTCAACGTACGTATGTCGTAGATCGTGGGAAAACAACAATTAGATAGAAGGATGAGCGGGCGACGCAGTATGTGTCAGTTGCTTTATTAAATGTTCTCGTGGAAGAAGTCAGAGTCGCAGGAGGGTAAAATGGAAATAAATAGTGAAGTGCGAAATAGCTAGCAATCACTAGAAATTAGGAGAATGATTAATTTGTTTATTAGAAAGGGTTAAGCAAATAAAAAGATACGAAATTGTTTAAAGAAAAGGTCGATATCCATTAAATTCTTTGATTTCTATTGAGACGTATGCGAGTGCATTACCTACATTATAAATTTATCGCAATTGCGTGACAAAATCGCGTGAGACGCACCGGAAATATTTTAGTATTTTTAATTTTTTTTAGCTTTTCTTTTCGATTTCCACTAAAGCTACATAAATATGGATTTTTATTTCTTTTAATTCTGCGAAATATCTCGTTCAATCTGTTGTTTTAATTCTAATAATTATTAGCTTTAATAAATACAAATCTTAACTAAAAAAAAAAGAATAAAAAAAAGAAATTAAAAATTAAAAACTGGAATATGAAGACATCTAAAGAATACTTTAAAAACAGAGAAAGATGATTTCTTATTTTTTAACAAATACAAATTCTACTTTTTTATATTGCACTTTTTTAATTCTTCTCGTTTCTCTTTTTCTCCGTTCTTCGAAACTTTTTTTGATTTTATCACTAGGTTTTCACAATAACCATCATTATAGTTTACTAGCAACTATTTTACCAAGTCAACGACATATTGTTGTTTCTCAAATTCTAACACCCTACTTCCTCTAGAATTTCACCACTTATTTTCTTGACTCTTTAGTTTAGTTTAACTAAAACTTAATATTAATTGAATTTTAAATTTCGATTTATGTTTTTGTATACTAAGAAAGCACAATTTCTCTTCTACCCTCTGGCATAAGGCAAATATCTCCTTATCCCTTAAATGGAAACTTATTATTGAAAACTATTGCTGTTGTATATGGAAATAAGTTTCTTCTATTTCCATATCATAAAGAAAGTCAGTTGCATTTTAATTTAGAAAGTTTGAGTTAAATTGATTTAACTCAATGCATGAAATTGATGTGAAATGAGGTTAGACTTGTTATTTCTGGAAAATTAAAACTTTTTAGGTTCTTTAGAATGGACATTTTCAAGGGGGTTCATCTCCTGTCTACACTCCCGCGTACATAGCTTCCAAGTGTTGTTTTTTTTGAACCGATTTATTTTTAAAACGTAACATTCGCTGGAATTATTTAAAACAGAGTTTTTATGAAAAGTTAATTTTAATATGTTTTTTGGCAAGTGTAACGTACGATTTGCAATGTACAATGTACATATATAATACGTAAGTACACAATGTACAACTGTGTACTTTTTTTATTCAAATTTTATGTGGCATAGGGACGGGTAAAGGGGTTATAATAAAATAGTGCAGGAATATTTATACAAAAAATTGGAAAAAGTTACGATTGGATATCGCAACAATGAGTTCATTAAAATTCAATCAACGGAAATGATTGTTTTTGACATGTAAATAGAACAAAAACAAAAAAAAGAGAAAAATAGAAGAAAAACACTCCGAATTTCCGGATTTATTTCAACTATAGTATAGTGTTGAAATTGTAGTGATTTATTTTTATTTTAATGAGGGATTTTTTTAGAGCATTCTTTGTGTGTGGAAAGAAGAAACAGATAATGGTGCTGCTGGTCGTGGAGGTGGTAAAAATTGCGTGGATATATCGATAAAAAGACTTCCCCTATCATTTCAATTCTTTCCCATATCATACTTTCTACATACAATATTAGATGGAATAAAGAATAGCATTTTTACGATTACTAGGCGAGATGAAAATTTTATTTTCTCTTTAACTTGTCTTTCTACTAGCGTGTTTTTCAGTTGCTTTTGATTTTTTTTTGTTATCTACTTGTTCCATGTAGTTATATACGTACTACGGTGTACGTTATTTTTCACTTCCATTAAACAATAAATAAAAATTATGAATATATAGTTCAACATAGATGATAATAGATTTTTAAAAATTCAAATCAAGATTTATCGACAACTGTATTTTACAGATATTAGATTAGGTATATTTAATCTGCAAATAAAGGATTAATTGTTTTGGAAAGTACTCAACCAAAGTTGAGTAGATAGAAAAATAAATATTTATTTAATTTTTTGGATTTCAATCTGTCAAAATACGATGGTATAACCTCGATATACCCACCCATGTGAAAACAAAAAAAAAACATTTTTTTTACTCCACCAAGCGATATTTTTTCTTCCACTGCCATCACCATCGTCACCATCATGATGTGCGCTATCGTAAATATTCAGCCGTTGTTGATCCATTGCCACATCCATTTATCATTTAAATTGGCAAAACAGAAAAATGCTATTATATATTTAAAAGGTTGGAAACAACAGAAAAAAAATGCCAAAAATTACACTCGTGCGCCTGTTTGCTCTGTTTGGAAAAAAGGAGAAATACTAATTGATATTTTCCAATCATCGCAAAAAAGCCATTGGAGGATAGAATACATTGGAATGCATATCAGCAAAATATATCGTCTAGTCAAATAAAACCAAATCTTCGCTTACTCTGTAGATCATTTTACTATGGAATTTATCCAATCGCCGTGTATATTCCATGGAATTTTTATTGCCTGCATTTTTTACTGTAAAATTATAATTTTGGGTTCAGAGAAAATTTGATGTTATACATCACGATTTATTTGATATTATGCATTAAGATATTCAAATAATGCCTAAATTAAATGCGTTAAAATATTAAAGTATCCTTCAACTTCAGGCAGTCACCCTGAATTTCGTCCACAAAACAACTTTACCCTACGACTCTGTCATATGTATGTATTTAACATCAACAATGTTTTTATCAAAGTAACAAAAATTATAATGATTTTGGGAATTGTATAAAAACGGCCGTTTTTGTACTATTCGCTATATTTTTGTAGTTATTACAAAATGATCGCATGGAATTTGAATGAAATGTTCTTGGAAGATACTCATATATCTGTCACCTATTCTTTCTTCTCTCACACTCCACCCCTTCGTTCGAGTTTCGTTCTAATCTGATCTAAGAATCAGACTACTCAATCTACTATGTAGAGTACCGAAAAGTAACCTAAAATCAATAGAAATCGACATGGATACCATCTTTTTCTAGGTACGACAGCTTTTTTTACTTCTAATAAATCTAAGGCTGTCAAATAAATTAGGCCGCCAAGCGTATTAAAAATTCTTCGAAGGAAAAAAATGTTGGTTCGAAGGTTTACCAATAACAAAATAGTTTCTGTAGCATATAACTAATACTTGGAATATGACAATAGCTAGGGTCTTTCGGCCATCGTTTATGTATCTTTAGAGTAAAAATTCAAAAGCTTGTTTGGCAAATAAGCTGCACCTATAATATGCGGTTTTCTATTATTTACTCACTGTGTTCATCCACGTGATTCATCAAAACTTGATTCACCTTCTTATAGCCGCAAATGCAGCCATTCCTTTTTAGCAATTAGTTTTCAAAACAGATTATGAAACCTTTCTTTTATTATTATCGCGACTAGTACGCTGCGGCGTAAGCCGTTTCGTCGTAGGGATGTTTCGGTGTAAGGACGTTTCGACGTAGGTCGTTTCGGCGCCAAATTCTATTGTTTCTAAATATTTAGTACAATTTTATGATTTGATGTCAGTCATCATATTTCAGCTTATTATTAAAATAAAATATTTTAAGAAAAATGTCAATCCTTAATACATATAGTGTCTGTACTAATTCCTGGTTGACTAAGTACTCTCTTTTAGTTCCTTTTTCTATTAAAGAAATAGTTTAATTTTTATTGAATTCTAATTTCTAATGCTTATCTTATTTTCACTAACCATACGTGAATTTAAAAATTTTAACGTAAAATAAAGAAAATCGGAAATTGGCAACGTCGCAAATGTTTATTCCCCTAAATTCATAATTTCTCATCTAATTATCACTAACCATACGTCAATTTCACAATTTTAACGTAAAATAACGAGAATAGAAAATTGATAACAACGCGAAATTTCTTTCTTTTAAATTCATAATTTCTTATCTATCTTTAAATTATAGATATAAAAAATATAGGTTTCAATTATATATTAAAATTTAAATAAAAATTCAAACATCCATCAATACCTAAAGATAATGCTATGCGAACTGCGTGTGTGTATGGCACTAGCAATTTTATTACTATAGATATAGAAGAACGGAAACAGAATTGACTAAAGCAGTCAATGCTGACAATTTTTTTTTCATTACACATAATTTTCCATATCATATCCATCATTTAAACCTGAAACGTGGCTACGCCGAAACGTCCTTAGACCGAAACGGCTAACGCCGAATCGCTCTTGCGTCGAAACGGCCTACACTGAAATTTGATAATAATTCCCATTATTATCTACATAGTGAAATTGGAAAATAATGAAAAACGATATTTTTATTCGAAATAACAGTTTTTAACACAACAAAAACAAATGATCCATCACTTCCACATACAAAACCCATACATACACTTCCCTTATTTTTTCTTGTTTTCTTCTTCTTCCTTTTCTACTTCTTAAAAACGTTGGCGTGGAAAATTTGTTCCAACATTTCCATTTTCCCTTGGCGATGATGATGATGATGATTGTAGTGGTGATGATTGCGACGTTGGAGACGAAAAGGAAATGGAAAAAAAGAAGAAGTAGGTAGGAGTAGTAGTAGTAGAAAATGGAGAATTAATTCAAATGCCAACACACGTTATCCGTGTTGATAAACAACTAGAAATTTATTTTACCTTACAAAATACAAAATGTGTGGGTATGTGTGTACATATGTGTGTTATATCCTAAATAAACGAACTTGGGGATTTAGAGGATAGATGAGTGAGGGTGTAAGAGAGATAAGCGGCTGTGAGAGCTGGAAGCAACTTCACATACTACAGTGGCGAAATTAATACCATCGATGACAAGGAAGTAAAGCTTTTCAATTTAATATTTTCTGCAACAACGGTGGATTTTATTTAATGACCATGAGTTTATGTGTGGTTATGGTGACAATTTCCATATATCAAAAATATGCGATGAAATAACAATAATTAAATCTAGTAAAATTGCAAGTATATTTCCTAACCTCTTTTATATTTGAAATAATATACAATTTTAAACATATTCCTACTTATGCAACAAGCCTTAAATTGTATATCTGTTTCAATTTTACTAGAACATCGATGTAAATAGTTATTTTGCCTTTCACCAGTAGTCGAAATATTTATAAAAATTTATCCCCATCATATTATTTCGATGCCATCGTTATGGTGCCCATAAATGTGTGTGCCATGCTCAACATTTATCACACCACCACTTATTGGTGACCATTTTTTCTTCTCGCTTTTCTACCCCATCTTCCACTTCGTGCACCACATACTACACCTCCCTGTCATCGCATACCGAAAATTACTTCGCCCGGTGGCTATAATGGCAGAGGCATGTGTTGGCACAAACTATCTAATCGAAAAGCCAAACGGTTACACCACCATCCTCGCCCTGTTTTAGCCCCCCGGGGGCATCGGTTGTGGTGTTGGAAAAAAAAAAGAAGCATATACAAAGAATGGTATGCAATAATAGTATATGACTTTACAAGTATGGCATTTTGAGATCGACAGAAAAAAAGGGAAATCAGAATCATGTTAATTTTAGTTCACTGTATTCTTAGCAGTAACAAACCAATACAGTAGTGTAATTGCAGCTATAAATCTGAGAAAATTACATTTTTACATATAAAGAAAAGTTCGAACTAATTTCCGGATAATTTGATGTCAATTAATTGAGAAGGCTATAACAAATTCTACACGTACAGATGAAAGGACAAATCTCATGACATAATAATAATAATAAAAAAGGAGAGTAAATATTAATTTCCGGAATCCATGTAGCGGGCTAGATTTAGATCGTGATCAACCTAACAGAACCTAAAAGATCTAAGTCCTTAATTTTCGGAACGAATATAATCGCTTCGCCCTGCTTCCCTTTTAGATCTCTCCGGCTATTTCATTTAATCCTTCAATTACACGTCTTAAATCCCCCTCCGATACTAATAGTAAAATTGGGATCGCATGCTAAACCATATACATACAGCTAGATAGCTAGCCAGTTCGGCAGACAGGGAGATATGTCACACTATAAAATAATAATTTCTAAATGCTTTGCCAAGGCTACGGCTTTTTTGCTTAGACTAACAGATGAAATAGATGGGAAGGAATAATCAGAAGCAAAAGAAAAGAAAACAACAGATACAGGATTGTGGTGTTTTACCTCCTACGCTATCGGTATAATATAGCAAAACATTAATTATGTGGATTGCTATTTTTGAATTGTAAATAATCGAACCATCAACGCGCTGTTGTATGTGGATTTTTTTGTTTCAGAACGACATTTCTAAAGGGCGGGTAATTGGAAGATAAAGAACAACACCCACATACACTAACACCGGTTTTTACTGTAGAATTTCAGCTCCTCATTCTGCCACTATCTGGATGGTTATTCCGCACAGTGAGACCCGAGCATTAATTACCCTCTCTATCTGCTTAGAAAATCGGATATAAATTGTAATATATATATATATATATAATCAAATCATCCCCTTCTCAGCTAGAATTAAACTTTATATCATTTGTCGAGACTGTCAAAACTTTATCAATAACAAAATTTCTGTTGGAAAATTAATATTTAAATTAATTCGATATAGGGATTTAAAGTTACTAAAATAATTATATTAAAATACAAAAATAATAACAAAATTAAACAAGATTTGAATAATTATGAATTAGGTAAACGTCTCTGAAATCCTTTTCATGCAAACCCTCACTTTTGACATGTGAAGTTAACCCAAGACTTTGAATAAATAATCTATTTTAAGGATGAATTTGGATAAAATATGCTTTGTTCCTGATCGCATTAACTTCTTCCATTACCTGATGATATTTTTTTACGCAGAACTTCTGAAGAAAGAAATAAAGGCTTTGATCTTTTCCGTTCATATATTACCTATCTACAATTCTGTTTTTCAAAAGGAAATCACCAAACAATTTCCAAAACCATTATTCTCAATTACGAGTGAGAGCTCCTTTTTGGGCGATATATCCTCCCTCACCATCATTTCAAAAATTTCAACCGACATAACGTCTTCAATCGTTTATATACATATATGATAGTTATCGATCAGTGGGGTGGAAGGATAAAGAGACGGAATAAGAGGAAAACAGCAATGGGCTAACTTAGAAATGAGACATGAATTTTGGAAGAAAAAACAAGTTTCTCTTTCTTCCACAATTGGGAAGATAGGGCAAAGAAAGAAAAAATACATGAGATTAAGAAAAAGTGCGGAGCCAAAAGAAATAAGTTAGAAAGAGATTTAAAAAGATTAAAAATAAAACGATGTTTTTGGGGGGGGAAATCGAAAAATCCTAACGAAAATGATGTGAGATATTGAATTCGGCTCTTAGGATCTAAGAGTAAAAAAACTACCATCTCTTTCCCGCTCCATCGTTCCTTATAGTAAATTTTATGACATTCAATCGTTACTATTTAAGTTTGATTTGATACATATCTTTAAGCACGGAAATAAATTCACAAAAATCACAGAATGTCATTTTATTTATTTATTAACACCCTTCTTTCCGCACTCTATAACAACAAAAACAAAATCATCATCTTCCCATTCGTCCTAACTACCCAGGAAAAATAATCTCTCTTTTCTGTATTATTAGAAAACTCATATTTGGGCTGCTAAGAAAAGCTCCCCGTTATAAGCTACCACCACTACTGTATTAGAAGTCCACGCGACCCTCTCTGTATTCTTCGCCACTTTTTCCCCTCTTAGTTCTTCATCATTTATTGTCTTATGTCCCTTTATAAACCTACCGTTGCCTAATCTTTTACGTGCCGTTAGCGACGTTTGCGGTGATTAGCCTACGTTCATGACGGCAGCGGTTAGCATGGTTTAAAAAAACCGAAGCCTAAATACAATATAAAAAGATTATAGGAGATTAATCAGGATTGGTTGTTTTCTTTTCGCTTTGATTAAAAATGGGACTAAACAAATTAAGAAAGAATTTTCCTTGTGCCTGTAAATTTACAAAAACAGTAACATAGGCTATGTGGAACAGCTGTAGTCGGGCTGCAACACGAAGTTTTGATTTTAACCCAGATTTAGTTAGTTATGAATACTCGATGTATTCATATAAATCAATAGGTTCAAATATGTAACCATATTTTCTACTCCGGTGCATGTAAATGGCAATTATGCTCAACATATCAATCAATCAATCAAAAAAAATAAAGTAAATATATTAAACAAAGGTAGGTATACGCTCCACACACACAAACACAATTATTATTATTTTATGTTACAAACCATTTATACATTTTTTCTCTTCTTTTTTTTTTTTTTTGTACTGTAATCGTTTTGCCGGCCCCAACATTTTATAACTATAGAAAATTTAATTTTTTTTATCTATTTTTATAGAAGGGAAAATATGGTCTACTCAATTCAGATGAATTGGATACAAATTTCTATTGAATTGAATCATGATTCAATTGTATTTCACCTTCCTATCATCTACCCCTTCTTCTATCTGTTCAACAGTTATTGTAGCAATAAAAGCTTTAGTCGTGGGAGGGTTTGCCCGGGATTCTATATATGTACATTATGTACTATAGGTATAGATATACATATAAGGGTGGGATTTATCGATGGTAAATATTGACGTATCTGTGTTGAATATATTGGAAGGTAAATGATGGTCATATGTTTGAACATGGAAATAATTGCCGGTAGTAGAATTTCATGTTTATTGGGAAATTTGTTGGATGAATTCGTTTTCAGAGAGGAATCCGCATAGATGAGTTCAATAATAAAAATGTTGAACTTTCAGCCCTATATTTCGTCATCATTTTTTGCATAATCAACATAAAAATTGAATTTTAAATTAATATTTTAATAGAATTTTAAGAACATAATTGTTGAGTTCAAATCTGAGCATTGTTTACGCAAACTTTTATTTTGACATAAATTGTCTAATTGATAGATTAATATTAAGCAAAAGTCTAGTTCTAGTTGCAAATTCAAAAGTGTGATCAGAAAGTAATCTGAATTTTTCACCCGTTCGTTAGTAAATCTTCTGATACCTTCTGCGCATTCATTTCAAACGTCCTTCTAGAATAAAAATAGATGATCTATTGATAAACATAATATAAATATTATATCTATAGAAACTGTACTTAATACAGTTTCGCTTACACATTTATCTATCCTAATCATATCTTGAAAGAAAAACGTTCTATAAAATTTCTCTCAACGAAATTTCATTATGCCGTTGTTCACATTAAACTACTCACCCTTCAATAAAATTGCGTTTCCATCGATTTCGTTCTCTCCCTTTCTCGTGTCCAATCCCTTATCACTATCACACCTTATCATATTATGCATACATGTAGTATGAATGTACACATATACGTTCGTGGATTCATGTATGGAAAATCTAAACTCCAAACACTCTATACGTTCATATATGTTATAATTCCTGCAAAATACCAACACTCCTCTCTCCCCCGCCATTTTAGTCACTTCCTCTCCTATAAAAAAGAGGCTGCGCCATTTTCTCCATAATAATACAATAATAAAACTTAAAATTTTTGAAGGGCGCCTGTTTGATGCTTACCAATATTGATGCGAAATATATGACAGATTGGCGGTACTTATTTTAGAAGGAAAACGGTAATGGTATAGAAGGGAAGACTGTGTACTCTTATATGCATACGTTCAATGTTTGACGATGCACAACAAATAAGAATTTTGTACTTCTTGCAAAAAGGAACTTTAATTTATCCAAAAAAGGGGCTCTAAATGAAACAGGGAAAAGGTTGAGGGGTATAAGAAAGGAATAAGAAAAAATTGTAATAATAATAATAGTATTCTCTATATAAAATTAAACAAAGAGGTTCTGTATAGACGGTAAAATAAGGGAGAATAAATGCTGTGTATGAATGAATGAATGGCATTTTATGAAAATTATTACTGGGATTTTTTTAAAAAAAAGAGTAAAACAGGGAAACAAAAAGTAGGTATATTCTATTGCCATTATTATTGCAAATATGTTTCCATTCATATTCTAATTGATAAAATTTTAGCTTCTGAAAGTAAAATACATATCTATACCTACAATTCTGGCCACTCATTTTCCTTTCCGCTGTTTCTTTTTTGATAGGTACTATGCTTATCATTTTTATTATTGTTGTTTTCACCCCATATATATCCAGCATGCTCGATATTTATGCAGAAGCGTGTACTTACTTAACATTGATAATAATAATGATAATAATAATAATTTGAATTGGAAAATAAGCAGGGTGTTTTGCATAATGATAATAAAAGAATTGTATGGTTGTATAGTATAGATTGTCTCTCTGCCGTAACTCCGGAGTGTAGTGGTGAAGAATATTGCCGATGAAACGGGTTGGGGGGCGGGAAGAATTGGAGACTTGGTGCAGCGCGGAAAATATACATATTTAAATCCATGGGTGTTAAGGTCCATCCAACTGTACTTAATATAATGAATAAAGTGATTATGTGAGCCTTTCAAGTTCTATTATTATTGAAGGGTTTTTCGGTGGTATTTTTTTAATCAGTTTAATGACACTTGGAGGGTTGACGAAGTTAATGTTACGGTGTACTTCTCTCCGTTTAACCAACCATTAGCAGTAGCTGGTTTTATTTTAATGCAAATAACAATGAATTATATAGGAAAATATGGACAATTCAATATTTAGAACCTTAAAATAGAATTAATGGCTATTACGAAAATTTCTTGCGATATTTTTTCCGTCTAATTCTATCTTTGTTTTCTTTGCCCTACATTTTTAAGCTCCCATTTAAACTACATTTAAAACTCCCTTCTTTTCGTTCTGCTCTTTAGTTTTAACATACACATAACAACCACCATCATCCCTCTAGCATTCATAATGATTGCACAATACCTTTCAGTTATAATTCAAATAAATGGTTTTTGCATGCCTGTAGAGTATGGAGGGCGGTGGCAATGACGGTAGCGACGGGAGTAGTGGCAGTGGCGGTCGTTGTCGTTGTTATTGTTGCTGTTTTGATTGATTGCACAAAAGAAAATAGTAACATTTTTAATCGAATAATTTTTGACGAAGACAGCGGGAGGTATAAGAGGGAGAGAGAGAGAGAGATAGCAACAGGAATGAGGGAACAAAACTGGGGCAATTCTTTTGCTCATTTTCTTCATTTCTTTCCAATCTACTTCAAGTTTTTAGTATCTTTGATGGACGTGACAGCAGCAAAGATACCGCGTCTTTTCGCTTCATTATTTTTACTATTTTGTAGGAATGCAGCGATTATTATTTCACGATTACGATTCCAATTATTTTTTTCAATAATCGGCGATCACGATTACGATTACGATTATTAATCTTAAAAGCTAAATTCATAGTCAATATACATATATTTTTGAAATACTGTGCTATATGAAGCAGCACCAATAGTTTTTCTCGTACAAAAGTTGGAAAAACAACAAAAGTTTTTCAAACAAAAAACGTAACTATATTTATTAATACTATATACATACTATTTATTCTAATCATTATTGATACTTATGATAAAATAATTTTAAAACTGTAAACAAGCTTTAAATACTATAAACCAAAAAACTCTAAAAACAAGAACTATAGAATTTACAGAAAAATAATTAGAATGCATAAAAATTATAGCAAATACATATTTGCTATAAATATTATATTCTATTATTAGGAGCCGATTATTAGGATTATCTAAGAATATAAAATATTCTATTAAATATTTTATCAATATATGCATGTTTAGTTAATATTTGAAATTTATTGTAAAACTACAAATTCAGAATTGCTATATATACTAAATATAATGCAAAGGTTCGGTCACTGTGAGCAACAACGAAAGCAGGTAGTCTTTCCGCGAATTTTCCAACCGCCTTAAAAAAACACGATTACTTGTCTTAATAATCGGCGATTACGATTAATCGCACAAACACCAATAATCGCCGATTACGATTAATCGTAATCGTTGCATCCCTACTATTTTCTAATCGTAAAAAATTCGATCAAACTCATTCTCCTCCTCGTAACTTTTCGTCTACTTGACATAAATTTCTTCCAATCATATTTACTCCTTTTTTTTTTTTTTTTTTCGTTAACGAATGTTTTAGATTTGTTTGGTCGTTTGCCAATTTTCTATAATTTTTTTAATAAGAACGTCATTTTCCATCTAAACTTAATAACGTGACAAACGCCTTCTATTCGAATATATAATGAAATAATTTCAAATTTGTCTACAATCATAGAAAATAAGGGAATTAAACGTCAAAGGAGATATTGGATTCATCCTGAAACTGTATAAGGTTACATAAGGTTATCTACCTCTATTCTCTATACTATAGCTACGTATGCGTGCATGTGTAGGTATATGTATGCATGTGTATAAGCAAACCTCTAACTTCCTTTACTACCTTCCTACCTATCTATCTACCTACATTACAAATAGTTGCTCATTATCAATTAGCGACAAGATAGATTACTGCGGTTTCCACAAATTTTCGAATATTAATTAATTACCCTATTTGGTTACCAATATGGTATTGGAATAGAAATAGAGTATCTAAGCCAAATAAGTGAGAGAATCGAAAGAACGAAAAACCTCCCGACGTTAGGCAAAGATCAAACCATAAGATAATTGGATATATATATCATATATATATATCACTATTGGATATATGCATATGGGTACAGACTAATTTTTTAGACAAAGAGATTGGCCAGAAAATTTTGAAAATTAAAATACTTAGATATAAAAAATAAAAAATCCGGTGTACATCATAGGCGGTATTCTCTATTGGGATTTTTCGGTATACGAAGTTTGTGGTTGTTGCTGCTGTTACCCGTATAGGATATTTATTTATCAATTCCTCAAAATGGTAACTTCGTTCCTTTCTTACCGTTCCTTATACTGACCTAATTCCGAAAATTCAATAACAATTGATTTTATTACACATTTCGCTACATGACCTCATTAGACTCGATTTGCGTCCAGCATCAATATTTCGTATATGTAGGTGGTATCATCAACACGCATATTCATATAATTTTGATTAAATAGAGCCGAATTAAATTTCAATCGCTCTCATTCTGTACTCCAAACAATATTTGTTATAATTTTAGAAATATTCATTATATTAATAATAAGGAACAGAAAAGGTAATAATGAGTCTAAAAAGAGATAGACTTACCATATTTTAATGCATCAAAAGAAAAATACGTAAAATAATTGAAACCATAAAAACATTTTCTATTGATATGTTGGTGAAACGATTAATATAATGTAGGAATTTCACTTCTAATTAACAAATAGCGATAATCCTTCGTTGATGGTAACTTAACGAATTTCAATTCGGAATTAATTAGCTTGACAAATGAACGATCATTATCTTTATATATATCCAATGATTCCATTTTCTGCTTTAAATACAAATGTATTTTCGTTGAGCAGACTATATTAGATAGATTTATACGTGCTCCTACAAAGGACTGTTTTAGGAAAAATAGTTTTCCAACAACAACATATTTCAACCTTTTACCCTTATACAAATCCCATTTTAAGTCATCTAAATATCTGTCTATCTACTCTTCAATTCTGTGATGGAATATTTCCACTCTGTCCTCTTACCCTTTTAACCGATTCATTCGATTATTCTTTGGGTCCATTTTCTCAGAATGCAAAACAAATAATGGTGCGCCAGTAGTAGGAGTAGGAGTAAGTCATGTAAAGCTTTCCGATTGAAACAATGGTATTATTAGATGTGACATTCGTGCATCACATATACCCTTATATGTATGGATATGCCCTATGTCCTTTATACCTTTTTGGAGGAATTTATCATACAGTATTATTACTATAAAAAAAGGAGAAAATTAACTCACCACTAGACAAACGCCCATAACCCATTTAAACACTTTCCTTCACTTATAGTACCCTCTGCCATGAAACTCTTTTCTTATACATCATAAAAACTGACGTCCATTTAGATAAAATTCTTTTTATTTTTCACTCCCTCTATCTCTCTCTTTTAATAATATTATATATTTAACCAACGACCTCCCTTCAAGGGCTATATAACTTGAAAAATGGTTTATTTTTAATGGTTGTTTTATAGCCAATTTTTGCCAGTGGTTAAGACTAGCGATAGAAAGGAAACAAAGAGAAAAAATAGCAGTAGCATAGTGTAGGTGTACACAGCGGGGCACCACAGTTTTTACACTACCATCTACTTTTCGCGGCGCACTCAATATAAATTTCGCAATAAGAAAATGATTATTGCGTAGATTTAATATAATGGAAGCAGTAATGTGGTAAGTAAAAAAAAGACGTAGTAGGGGTAGTGGTGTGTTATTTATTTTAAATTTCCTTTTAGCATGCATACACGAACAATCATTATAGACGTAGCATAGCAATTTTTAATGAGTAATTTCCTTACCTCACCATCACAAAATCAACACTTTCCACCCTTTGGATCCCTTAACAAAAATTGCAGCAAGTTGCCGTGATTATTTTTCTGCCAAATGTTTTTACTGCGAATGATCATCCAGTAGGTATATAATTTTATAATTAACTTTTACTATAGTTACGACACTGGTATACCACTATGGGGTACACAATAAACACCAGAGTAACATTTCAATAATAAACCTAAAAAAGCAACAGAGAGAAAAACAGGCCCACTGTATCAGAATTACGGCGTTCACAGCAAGTAGCCTTAAGTTAATTAAATCTTCATTCTCTCTCTGTATCTTTTATTTTTTCTTCTTCTTTTTTTGTTGGTGATTATTATCATTATTATTAAAACAAATTACTAAGCTGTTTTTCTTGATTTATTTTTGACAATTTTCTGTTTTTTTTTATTATTACCTTTTTTTCAAATGCCGTAAAAAACAGGTAAATTAAACCAATCAATCAAAATATTACGGATAAGAAAAAAAGGGAATAAAATGAAAAAGATATAATTTATACAAGACATTAATTCTGTAGATATAAAGATAAATACGGTGAGAGAGAAAGAGAAACAGCAAAGAATTTTTTTCTTCACTTCCAAAAGCGCCTGAACGCTCATTAATTTTTCATTTAAATTCCACATAAAGGACAACGCTTACTATAATCTCCATGTTTAAATAATGTTTCCTTTAAATCATTGAGTATTTAAAAGCCAACCTTGATTAATCCACTTCCATTCAGTACTATTCGAACACCGATTTTTCCTTTGGAAAAAAATATACAGAAAAAATCAATCATCCTGATCTCACAATTCTTTAATACTTTACGCGACTCCCACTTCTGCTGAACTCCCTGATCATTATATGTAGGGTTTTTCTGTTAAGCTTCAATTTCACATTCTCTCTTATACCTATATGGGTGATATGGTATTCTACCACTACCACCACCACCTTTATCCTACGTGGAAAGTTTTTATTATCAACCATAAATCGCACGTTGTAATGTTGTGTTAACGTTACGTCGTTTTATTGCCACGCTGCAATCGTAAATTTTCCATATTTCCTTTTTTTTTGTTTGTATGTTTTTTTCATTTTTTTTTTTTTTTAGAGCAAGGGTAAGAGAGACCAAGGGGGTAGATGAATAGTATTGTAGTTATACGATTAGTGTTTTTTATTCCTTGTTATATCAAGATTGTAATTACAATTGCGATTTTATAGCTTGGAAAATTCCACCTTCTCTTAAACCTTTCCCATATCGATATTTTATATCAGTAGCAGTTGGTGGAATCCGAAATAGAAAAATAAAATTAGAAAAAAGTTTCTTTGTTATACATACATACACACATACCTACTGGAACAAAATCTATACAAGTGGTCCTAAATTCTGAAAATTGGTTTAGCTGGAAAATGACCTAACCAACGTCCTTCGCCAACCCGGCAACCGGTCCTTTGGGACAGTTTCGTACAGTCGCCAAGAAATGTATTACCAGTCGTTTAAAACTGCAATGGAGAATAGGAGGATAGACAGTGGATGTGGTGGGCTAGAAAGTAGAAGCGGTGGCCGTTTGTTACGTAAAGACTTGGCGGTATAGCAGCGGTTATTTCCACGATTTATTCAATCCATATACTGAGTAAATTAACCTACCAAGGATGTGGAATAAAATAGAAGAATGGGTAAAATTTTGTTAATTTAATGGCCACAACAATTTTAGCTGAAATACGTTGTTAGTGTGAATCAGATCTTAATTAACAAATAGTGCGTTACCTACGGTCATTATCGTGACTTGACATTTTGTTCGACATAAGATTTCGACACAACCCACGATCATTAACATGGATAAGAAATAATAAATTAAGAAGTAGAGAGAGAAGTTATATATGCGGTTCTTCGTTCCATTACCCTTATCATATATAAGGTCAGCTAAAAAACTACTCTCCAAAAAAAAAAAAAAAAAAATTTTGATTGATTACAACACAACCAACTTTTAAGATATTCTTACTAAACAACATTTTTTCGTTTAATCTTATTTCCATCACCAAAAAAAAAAAAAAAAAATGAACCTCTACAATGTAGCCCCATCGATTCAGTTGTCTAATAATAATAATAGTGGTAATAAAGTTACATTTTTTTAATTGAAGTTTTGTGTTTTTAAGCGATCAAAACATGAAAAAGAATGAGACGGCGATTATTTTAATTATTTCGGAAGAGGGGAAGATTATTGATAGGCAGATAGAGTAGTACCGGATTTACTAAATAAATACATAATAATGCATAATGATAAGTGTAATAAATAATGTATTTATATTTGTCACGCTATTAAGATATAAATTTGTATTCATTTAAATTAAAGTGAATCATAAATGCAGATTTTAAAAACTGACAGAATATTTTATTGAGAAAAAAAAGAACCGTTTTAACCAGCCTATTAACAAATTAACATGACCATGTTGCCGCTGTTTGCATTTGTTTTGGAACATTAATAAATTTCTTTCACAGTGACAACATGCCTTTACCTATTTACGCACAGGAAGTTGTTTATATTAATAATAATCATTGCAGTGAATTCTCTAGGAATTCTTTTAAAGAATCTCAAGGATTCATTACGAAAGAATTTAATTAAGTTATGTACATTATTAAGAAACTTTTCTCATTGTTTGTTAAATTGACGTATTCTTTTGCTATTAAGATTGATATAAAAAATAAAAGTATCCGGTTGTTAATTAGAAGAACCATTAATTGGGGAATCTGACAACAATACTGGTGATTAATGAGGTATAACATAACCAGTGGCGGCGCAAAAAAATGTTAATATGTTTTCTGTAACAAAAATTTGTGTTTGTACTACAGAAACGAATACTGGGCCTACAAGTGCATCATAATATCATAACATACGGCATACACACTGGTTAAAGGGTGTAAGGTACAAATAAGGATACAACAATAATAATCATAATAATAATTTCGAGATCGCTAATGGCAATAGCTGACAAGAGGAACCCGTTGTTAGTGACCAGTGGGTCTCCAGGGTGGATTTTAGTGAAATAAAATTTGATTCGCCAGAGATAAAAATTATGTTGCCCAGTTTCTGTTCTGTAACGTATTAATATTTTTATGGAAAAGCACTAATAAAAAACGTCACTCTGAAAATAAGCAGCAAAAATAATTACAAAAATCGCATAAATAATTTTTTTTGCGAATCAATAAAATTGTACATGAAAGAAAATCTGTGAAAAATATTTGCATTCCGTTCAGTATATTTATATACTTGCAGAAGGTGTAACATAGATTTCTGCACGACGTTGCGCAAAAAAAAACAAAGCATAGACTGCAAAAGAAAAATAATGAACCGATAGGAAAAAACTGAGAAACAAATTAAGAATGAATAAGAAGAAGAAACGGATGCATGAGTTGGTTGGTGAGAATCAATTGTAGACTTATATAGAGACTGTTGATCCTACAAGTTGATTAAATATTAAAATATTTATTAAGTTAAAATAAAAAATATTGTGACAAAAATATTTTTCCGAAATGATTACCTACTATTATTATTATTATTGGAACCACACAACTTTAAAATTTGCTTTTTTTATACTTATTTTAGCATCATGGAACAAACTGTAATCTACAATTCCGTACAATAAATGAGACTACAATCTATCTAAGACATTTTTCAAAAAATTTTCTTAATTTAAAGTACTTTCTCGGGGTAGACGTAATCCCTAATTGTACATATTAATGAATATTTATAAACGTTGTTCAGCATAACCACGTTGACCACGTGGTCTAACCACGATTATGTCATGTTATTTCAAAAGAAAACAAATAATTATGTTTATTATATGAAATACAATAAATAATTTGTTGCCGAATTTAATGAAAACAAAAAAGAAAAGCTATCCAATAATAAAAGATGAATGCCACCTATTGCTTCATGTAGTTAACCAAGGAATGATAGCAAACGGGAAAGAAGAGGTATAGAATAGAAATGAGCAAAATATATGTTAAAGCAGCGAAGGACACATAGTTGGGGACACATATAATCACTCTGGCAAAAAATAGGTCGAAAAGATGGGTCAAAATGATGTCATTACATACCATATTTCGAAGTATATGCTTTTCTAAATTTGTTAACTATTAAATAAATTTCATCCTGCAATTTTCTTTAACCAAATAAGTTTTCAAAAATAGATTTGAAGAAAATGAGCCGAAACTCATCCCTTCAAACTCAATTTCAATTTAAAAATACATTATGTATTTAGGAGAGTATGCATGAGAGTATGCATTTTAGACACCCTTCAGATTTAGGAGCTTCCACTCCTTTTCAAACATAATTTCAATATATTCCATAGTATCGATATGGATGGATCCAAGACACAGAATAAAAAAGAAACGAAAATTAAGCAAACATAAACACAATTTCCTTTTTGTTTCCATTCTGAATGACATTTTAAACCCGGTGCAAACAGAAAATGGCGCATCCATGGTTTGCCCATGTACCTTTTATACAATCTAATGCGAATGGCCAGTTATTTTTAGCCTTTAGCGATAGAATGCCTATGCTTTTCCAGTCATTTTTAAAAGGACTCTCTTATGAAATCTATTCAGCACATCAAATTTTTTATTAGTCACGCATACAAACATCCATCAAATTCAATCACTATCCACAGTCCATTTACAACCACTATTGGATAGTCAAATTTCCTAGACCCTTGCACCACATATAGACACTTACATACCTAACTGTCAATCTATATAAATAGTTATCTATCATAAAAAAGGTAACATTATCGACATAAACTTCCATTTCTTACCGCCATGCAATCCTCTTATCACTCGTTCATCCTTTAACCACCTCCACTATAGTATGAAGGCTTTCTATTTTTTACTAAGTAGAATTATTTATGAATGGAGCTCTAACAGGGTCAAATTGGATGCGGAAAGAGCTGCCAAACTCTCCCCTTGTCCTTTGTCTCTTATTGTAATAGTCTAGTTTTTCACAAGTGAAACCGGAAAACTGAAAGATTTTTTGTTTTATTGCACGGTATATCTGTTTATGGTTCAACCTATTTTTTGTCGTTGTGACACTGTAAAAGGTAAATTTATTTATCAAAATAAATAATTAAGAAAATAAAATACAAATGTTATTATGCAAAAATTACATTAGTTTCCTAACACAACTACATTTCACTAGAATCTAATTTTCCTTTATCATTCGTAATCGCCAGATGTCACCACACCACTATCAATTCACTATACATTCCATCTACTATCAATACGCCATTTGTCATTATTTATCCATTCATTTTCTGCCTCCCAGCATGGAAATCAAATTTTGCCTATGATAAATAACGAATTATTTCCCTATAGACGTAGACGACGAATGAACCAATGACCGGAAATATAAATTAGTGACTGACCTCCCCTGTCACTGTCCCTTTGTTGCCTTAACACTGAAAACTCTCCGGAAAATGGACACCACTGATATCACTATTATTTAAACAATTCAGTTTCCGATTCGGAAACTGTAAGGTGCGGAAAAAGGAGAGTGAGGACAACGATGAAAACTCGTATATTTGAATATAGCGTATAAACGAAACGTGCATTAAACAAACTAATTTAACTGAACGACAAGGGTTGGACCCCAAGGGGGTGAAGAGGTTGATAAAGTAGGGAAGCCCAGCGCATAGACGCAGGCGGCAAGTAGGTGGGCACATCTGAATATAGTGAAAATATTATACAAATGAATACGAAGTTGAAGAGCCCTCGGGAGTCCGAGGAGCATGTGAGAAAGCAATGGCTGAAAAGACTGAAGGAGCATTAAAGAGAGTTTAGTGTTACAAGATCCTAAACCAGGTACTAAAAGCGAGAAATATATACATATATTGAAATGATGGAAGGACATTCGAGTCATCTATGTCCGCACTTATTATTCTCTAATACCAAATACGCCGTATTTAATTTATTCAAACTCTCTAGAAAAATTTAATTTGCCCAGAGAACTGACCGACTAAACCGCACCGACAAATCCAGACATGTTTTAAAAATAAGATAAAAATGAATGAGATGATGAGTCAGGAGTCTAGTTCAAATATGACGGGTGCATTAACGGCCCTTAACTGATACATATTATGTATGTACATTTAATATGTTTACTAAATTATCAAAACGCTGTTGAAGTTTGGTTTGAAATTTAAAATTGTTACGGAAATCTGAAACTGCTGCAAACAAACGCTGCAAGTAGTTAGGCTATTATTATAATGCGCCTGAATAGATTTATATTTTAAATAAAAGGATTGGTGTACTCGTCATCTGACTGAAATAAAATAAAACATAATCAAATTTCTTAGTAATTGGATACGAACTCCATCCTTCATCGTGTTACCTCCCTACATGGCGTTGGACAGAAAAAAAATATTCAAAGTAGATATGATCCATAAACCAACCAAACCAAACCAGAGAAGTAAGTACTTCCCAACAACAGCCAACAGCAGCAACAACGACAATAAGTCAGTAGAAGATGGAAACGAACAAGGTGAAAGAGGCGCATGAAAACTGTCAGTTTTCATGCGCCGTTTTTACCATTCTTGACATCATGTCAACGTAAATTAAATTTGACATGTATTTATTTATAAATTTATTTATCTCGAGATTTAACTTGCAAAACTTTAAATATCGTTCTGTCCGAGTTCGGGTTTAAGTCGTTCCCCGAGGGAGACAAAACGAAATTCAGACAAAGACAGACTGAACGTTACATATAAATGGAGCAAAAGTTAAGGAAACTATACATTTAAGAAGAAAACCACACCACCTTGACGCATTCTCTCTTATTTCTCCTTTCTCTTCCCCATCCCTTATCAGAACGGGTAGGTGGACAGGTTGACTGGTAAGTCAAGAAAACTTTGTTGTTGTAACTCTGAAAACTACTATTTCAGTTTCTGGAATTGTTGTCTCGGAAAAATATATTTTATATGCACGTGTGTATGCGGCGGACTAAGTTTAATTTGATTGTCGTATAGTTTCCCGAAACAAATGGAATATTTATTGCTTGTTATTTGAAAAAGGGTTCGGGGCACAAAAATACATGGCGAATGATTTTGTGCAACGTCTAAGCATCAATGTCGATATCCCTTGATCTGAATTCTAAAATCTAAACGTTCATATACATAGTGTGATGAGTGCACTTTTGAGGATCAGTTCCATCTTGCACTCGTTCACTTTGTACCTTCTTTGAACAGGATAATATGTGGGTATGCCTCAATCAACAAATTTTATAAATTTTTACCTGTTCTATATGTTACATAATTTTTCTTTGTGCCTATTTTTGTAAAAATTAAAAATTCCTTTCTACTTTACATAAAAAAACCGACCGAGATCGAATAATCCTGTGAGAAAATTCTAAAAATAAGCGAACTTACCTTGTGTAAAAGAGACATAGTTAACCAACAGAAAGCAAACGACAAAAAGACAGGATGAGGCCCAGGCCGCCAACTTCAAACTCGTTCCATCTGACATTCCGAACGAGCCTAACTTGTAGATGTAGATAAAGCGTGTAGCAGTGCAAAGCCGAACAAAAGCGCGACAGTTTTGTATTATATTCTGAAAATAAAATGGATTAAAAAATTAAAAGGAATCCAAAATTACAGATTAATTATCATAAGAATATACCGTAAATCCTAAAAAATAAAAAATCTCAAAATATTTTTGGCAAATAAAAAATCAAAATTCGTCAGCAACACAACTTTGCATCGTTTTTACAAGTACGTTCCCCTTTGCCCCAAAAGGGGCAAAAAATTCGGTTCGTGAATTTTTTGATGAACGTGTTGACGTTCGTGAAATTAGGTAAAATTCGGCAAAATGAATTGCTGGATAATTTTTACATATTATATCTGGTTTTATCAATATCCTGAGTGGAGCAGTGGTAAAAAATAATTCACTTCAAATAGTTCGATTGCTATCGAGGTCGATTATTCCGAATATTGACATAATATTGCGTAATTTACATTGGTAATTTTCACTTTCCGCATCACTAATCCCAATATCTGTTTTGCCATCTCCGTCAGAAATAAAAATGAACAAAAATCGAAAAGCTTTAAAAAAATAAAAGCAAAAAAGTAACACATGAAATCAGAAGTATGAGAATGTCCCCCACATATATATAACTCTCTTATACGCCCCCCTCTCCCACACTATTCGGTCCCACACCTACACACAATTCCGTCGTATGACATGTTTTTTCGTATTGTTCTCCATTCCTCTACGTTTTATCTTTCTCGTTCTCTATTTAGTTACCAATAATTCCACCAGAGGATGCACTGCACTCCTTCCTCCATCTCATCTCCAACGCCAATTCACTCTCACGCCACCAATGTTCGTTTTTCACGAACAGCAATTTTCTTCTTTATTAAATACATAAATATGTAAAGTGAAATGAATACAGAAAATAACACTGATAATACTGACTGAGGGAAGGGGAAAGGAAAGCAATGAGAGAGAATATAAAAGTATGCACTATACGAAAAAGATATGATCACCCTTTATTTTTATTTGTGTAAAGTCCCCGCGTTACTAATAGCGTTGCACGTCATCGATGAAAAAATGACGTGGCAGTACCGCCAATTTAATAATTATAAAATAACTTCTGTAAAATGAGCTAAGGACTATTGCAAAATGATTAGAATTAAAATTGAAATATTCTAAAAGTAAAAATTATCTCAATTTTTTTAATTTTAAGTGTAAGATTCAAATTTTTGTTGAAAATTTTATTTTTGCCGGAAAATATGTTGGCAACGTATAAAACGCGTTCCACACAATATTTTCAAAGCGGCGTTGAAACTAATTAAAATCTTAACCAAACTTTCTTAACGCTAAAATTTTATAGTAAACAAACAGACTATTTTCACCGATTTATGTGATTTTATTCTTATCTTATTTGAAAAATATTATTTTATTCAATTTTATAAGTAAAATAAGATAAGTATAAAATCAATTTAAAAATCGATATTGATTAATCGATCGAATTATCTTCAGTGTTGTGTAGGTTAGTGCAGTGTGTGTGGTAGTGAGTGTATTTTGCATTGTCTGCTATTGTATCAGTGTGTTGTTATAAAAACATAATGCCCACAAGACTAAGCGCAGACTGTAAGTGTTTAATAGCTAATTTAATTAGCTATTCGAGCAGGAACGGGTCAATGATGGACCTCTTTTACCTTTGAACGCAATACGAGAACTAAGTACTTGCACTTTTAAAAATGTATTTTGTCGTTAGTATGCAAATAATAATTTCTGTAACACATTTACTTTTCAGAGAGTAGCTAACGCTCTAAAAGTTTCCATCGACACAATCAGGAAAATTTCTTCTGACTGTAAAAAAGGTGTACCAGTTAAGCCACCAAAAACCAGCAGAATCTACAAGAAACCTAAATTAACAGATCTAACAGAGGCTCAAGAATATGATATAAGCAACGAAATGGATGATATGTATCAAAGAAGTCAGTGCTTAATGTTATTATTAAAGTTATTTTTTAGATGTGCTGTTAAGAAATTCGTTCAATATAATAAGAGGACAGATATAGTTATTTGAATGTATACGATTAATTGAAAGAGTTTTTAAAGAAATGTTTATTTTAGAGCAACATGTAACAGCAAAAACATTACTTGTAAGGCTACAAGAGAAAAAAATGTTTAATGGAAGCGAAACAACTTTAAGAATTGTTTTGAAGAAAATCGGCTTCCAATACAAAAAAGATGATCCACGTCGATGATTATGCGAGCTACCTAGAATAATCTTGCAAAGAACAATTTTTTTGAAAAACTACGTGGCAAATGTTAACAGTTCCAATCCTTCGCAATTTGTGTTTCTGGATGAAAAGTGGATATTCTAACACGGAACTGCAGCCGCATCTTAGCAGCACAAAGACCCCAGCCGCGTACGGAAAATTAAATCTGATGGCAAATGGTAAAATTGCTGAATTAGTCACTTAAATTAATTCACTTCTCACATCAAAATTTTTACTTTTAGGCTTATAGCAGTACATGCAGGAACAAAAAATGGTTTTGTTCCTGGTAGTGATTTAATATTCGCTTCAAAAACGTCCACCGTCAATTCAGACTACCATGGAGACATGAATGAAGTAGTGTTTCTCAGATGATTCGATGATATGTTGCAAAAATTGGAAGAACCTTCAATCATCGTAATGGACAATGCCAGCTACCATTCCACTTTAGAAACGAAACATCCAAATGGTAACTGGCGTAAATCGGAAATTTTGGATTGGCTCAACAAAAACAAAATAGAATATTCTGCCAATCTACTAAAAGTGGAATTACCTGATATTGTAAGAAAGTAAATTATGAGTAACTACAAAACACAGTTCCCATATGTAGCATATGTTTCTATTTTAGAAATATGCCACCAAAAAAATTCAAAACTGATGAATTGGCTATGACTCGTGGACATAAAGGTTTGCGTCTACCTCCATATCATTGCCAATTTAATCCAATACAACATATACGGGGAATAGTTACAACGTATTACAATAGACATGGAGATTCTGTGGATTGTGTCTTACGAATATGGAAAGAGGCACTTGACCATATTACGCCCGAAATGTGGTTTAATACGCTAAGACACACCGATGAGTTGATCAAGGAATCGTGGGACCGATAAATAAAATACGATCGAGAAGAAATCACTCCTCTAATTATTCAATTGGATGGCAGTGATTCTGAAGATACTGATGAAGTATGATAATTTTGTGTTAGAGGTATATGGTGATGGGTATTTATTTTGAAATAAAAGTAGTTGTAAAAAAATAAATTCGAAGTAATTTTAGCTAAGTTAGTTTACTTTGGTTGATTAATTCAGTTAAAGAGTATATTTTTGATTTGACATTATTTAATGTGGTATAATTTTTGTATTATTTTTAGGATATGTTGAATAGAAAATTTCTTATGAAGACCGCCTGTAGCAGTTTAAGAATTATGCAAAAGTTTTTTGTTATTACTGCCAGTTAAAAGTTCGAATGGAAGAAAGAGACAAGAAAAATATTATAAATAAATCTGAAACACGAATAGGCTTGTATTATCTTAATTCTGTTATTTAGTTAGAAAATTAAACCAATATCTATTCATTGTAAAGGAAAAATAAAATAAACCAGAAATGTTTGTAAGTGTTGATTAATATAAATATATTCATATTATATTTATAACAATATATTTATAATTATATTAATATAAATATATAGTACATCTATGTGATACCGAGATATTACTAAAATAATTGTTTTTTACCTCTAACTATTAAAATTTAAATAAAATTCACAAATTGAAATGAATCTAGAAACGGACTTTAGCAAATATTATTTTAAATTCTTTATTTAGTTATTACATTTAGGTGTTACAGCATGCAGATATAAAAGAAGTTATTTTTGCATATTTTAATATGCATTTCTTGTATTCCCTATATCAAAACGATTGTTCTGATATACGTCGGTAACGTACCTGACGTCCGTTAACGCGCGTCAGGTTAATTTTTTGAAATACGCTAGTAAATCCAAATATTTTATTATAAATATCATAATTAATCTGGAATAATTGAAAAAGTAAATAAAATCGAGATTCGCCACTTTTCATTGATTTTACAACAATTTTAGTAAATTTTCAATAAAATAGGAAGTGTGAAGCTTCTTTTATGGTTATGTCACGATGCTATTATGACACACAACGTTATTAGTACCGCGGCGGGTCTATGTGTGTATATATTTTGTATACATGCAGGTGAGTGGTGGTAAAGTGAAGTAGTATGGATGGAAAACGGAAAACGCATTTTTGCATATTACATAAATAAAATGGTACTAATGGGTGTTTATTTGTCGTTATTTCTAAGATTATGTGCTTTTTATATAAAACTAATTTTGTAGGTTAAAGTTTAGTTGTTTAGTAAAAAGCTTATTATTCACAGTCCTTCGGTCGCTGTGCTTTTATAAGTTAATCAATGTCGTCATTTATTAACTTAGATCGGATTTTTCTATAATGCATACGTATAATGCATCTTTCAAATTTACTTTAATAACTAATAATTATTATATTATAATATTTATATATATAAATATAATATATATTTATAATATATAATATATATTTAATTATTATATAAAAAAATAATTTACTATTAATATTATTGTGATTCTTCCCTTTCTTACGTTATTATTATTGCTATGACTTTAAATGCTCGATACTTCCTAATGCGTTTAATACTTGCTGTATTTGCTGTATAGAAGGATGTTTCTGTTTATCATCGATATTTCTATACCGCATATGTAGATATACAAAAAAGAAAAATGAAGAAAAGAATATTGCAGAAGAATAAAAAGGGGAAGTAGAAAGAAAGAAAATACGCAATGCAATCATTTTAAAGTATTATAGGTACATGCAGTTTCGTTCAACACAATACTTTTATGCAGCTGTCTTCACCTATTAAATGTTATGTATTTTTGATATTATCTTTTTCCATTTTTATTAATTTTTATAAAATTGATTGATCTGAGCAGGAAAAAGATACATAAATCAAAATACCATCTTCTGTTAATACCTAATAGAATAGCATAAAAACCCGAGTGAAATGACAAATGAAAAGCTTCTCCTACAGCCTCTTTTTTTTATTGAACTCTGAATGTTCAACCACTCTGTAAAATGTAGTTTGTAGTGACAACATGGTTGATTTGACTCAGATCAGATTGCAAATGTGGTGAGTAATCAGTAGCGAAAGAGCCAAAATGTTATAAACAAACAATATAATTTTTTCTAATTCGGAACCGAAATAGTATATTTGAATACAAGTGTGAAAAACCGTTTGTTTTTTTGTGCAATAAATATTCTACTCCAAACATACTATTTTCTAAAACTTTTGTTTTCATAGTGCTTTTCCCTCTCTATTTCCATTTCTCAATCTCTATATGCACATTCTTATTTTTCTCCATTTTTTTTTTCTTACGTCATTTAACACATAGGTCGTTAATTTGTAATGCAAACGGAACTAAAAACACAGTACCACTTTGTTGTAGTTGTTAAGTTGAAATTCTTCGATTTAAATTGAACAAGCAATAACCACAAACGTGTTGTTAGTTTGCGCTTAATAATTTACATAGATACATGACATGTATGTTTTGTTGCTGTATACATTAAGTACGTACTTCTTTGGATATCTAAATAACTAACCTACGACCTACGCCCTTGTTAAAAAAACAAAACAATAAAACAACAAACAAGGAACCATTTCGGAAATTGTTACATTAAAGTAACAAACGTGACTCCCTGATTTTTGTATCACCATGATGATCATCGCCATCATCCTAAATGAAGAATAACAGCAACAAAACGGCTAAAGCAAAAGAATAATGAACTATGAGAAAGAGAGCAATGCAAAGCAATTAGTTCTATTTAAATATAAAAAATATTTGCATTGTGGGAATCGTGCATTTAATTTAAAAATCAGATGAATCTTTTCCTGGCAAAAGGTTAATTGATACATAGAGGGTCAAAGGTCAATGTAATTTCAACACAAATTAAGCAAAAAATATTCTAGTTATGCAATTTAGCATGAAACAAACAAAATTCACCCTTATTTTTCTTCCGTCTTTCTCTTGTTGCACAACGTACCGAAAGCAGTGAAAAAAATATAAAAAAAAAGAACGACGAATATTCTCGGAGTAATTAAGGCAAATCGACAGATAATTAACAAGGGTGATGGTGGTAGTGCGTCCTGGAAAATTCTCTGGAAAACTAAAGCGATAAAAAATATGCGGAAAAAGGGACGGAGTTAATGAGAGAGAAGGGAGAGCAATAGAGCTTCAAATTTTATACAGTTGTTCTTCTGTGTGCTAATTTAAATGACGGTGGGGTTTTGTGTACAAAAGCGGGAAAATTTTATGCAAAATATTTGCGACCAATAAAAAAACTAACATGAATTTTATATATAACTAAATATAAACAGGGTTCGTATTTTTATATTGGATTATTGAGAAAAAATCAAATGGCGAATCGAAAACACAAACAGACTAAAAATCCATGATTTGAATTTAAATGTTCCTATTTTACTGTGGATTTCGATTTGACCTTTGTGTATAGCACACTTTTATACATAGACACACACATAAAAACCATAGAAACAAGCAGGCATAACTGTAAAAACTGATTAGTTTCAATCCGAAAAAATTTACTAATTTTTTAGAAAATTAGGTCAATGGAAATAGAAATCAAAAAGAGTAGTGCATTATTTGAACTTTTAGTTTAATTTTATTAAAGCTTATTAAATAATAGTCGTGATGTACTTGTCGATTATTCGACAAATAACCTTTTTTTTTTTTAATTAGCTTAAGTTTCCCACTTCCTTCGGGTTTTAAGCCTATTAAATTACAACTTTACGAAAATAATTTTGAAATAATTTTTAGTAAAATCTTAAATGAAAATTTGAAAACGCTTTAAATACCATTATAAATTGCCGAACTCACGACCAAACCAAACCCCGCCCGTTTAAATCAGAATTCTCTATAACGCAGAGCTCAAACTAACAAAACCGAACCTTTAATAGCAGATCTCAAATCAACAATTTGGCAAAAATGTTGGTAGGCAAATTAAGACTGTATGCTATTCTAGGTCCTAAGCTGGCTCTAATAATAATAATTAATTAATTTATTATTTTAAATAATTTATTTAATAATTTAATTGTTACACATTGTTTTTAAAAACTTGTTTAGGTTACGAAAAGCCGTAATTGAATCGTAATATTTTTAAGCATGTTTAAAAACAAACATGTCAACATTAAACATTTAATTTTGGACACCCAATCCAACTAATGTCCAATAATTCATTGTAATTATATCAGAGAAAAGTATTATTATTATTATTCATTATATAATAATTACATATATTGATAACTAAAATAAAGTAGATCAGCAGTTGCAGTCAGCAGTGTAGTCAGCACACATTATGATTATTGTAATCATAATGTCATACATGCTGCTGCTTCGTAAACCAAGTCATTGATTGTGGTGGGTCTGACTGGAGGCCCACATCCCAGTTACGAATTGGCCAACTTGCAAATCAAATACTACGTTTTTCTGTCTTGCGTGTAACAAGCAAAGACACCATAACAGAGACAAAGGCAGAAATGCAGCTATAAATATAATACATACACATTACGAAGTAATGCATAGATTAATATATTGGATTCAGTCTACATCGAATCAGAGATGAGCTAGTGAGCAGTCAGTGGGTGTAACCACCTGAGCTCGCATGAATGGCTCCACCAAACTAGATTGACTAGCTCAGCTCTGATTCGATGTAGACCGAATCAAATAAAGTAATGTTTGCATTATTTCACATTCAAAATAAATCTGTAAATTGGAAGTGGGCGATTCATAACCCATCAGATTACAAATTTCTTTAAAATCTAAATTTCAAGTTTAGCTTAGTCTGGAAATTGATTTAATCGATCTTTTCTCTTAATTTTTTATACCCACATTTTTAAATATTTTTTTTTGTTTAATTTTCATTTATTTTTATTCAATTTAGAAAATATATTCCATATTTCCACATAATGAAATTAGTGGAATGCGTTTTTGCCCCTATGCCTTTCTGCTGAATTACCTATATACCGGTACATTTATCTACTTACTTAAACATTAAATCGTACAAATAGGGTACACCCGTTGTTTGTTAGATAAAGTTGAAATTCAGTCAAATAGCAACAGCGTGGATTTCTCCGTTGTTTTTACATATGATTAAATTATGAACTATCTAAATGCTTCATTTGTCCAAATGTTTTAAAGGATCAAACTGACCCCAATCCGAAAGGGCGCCACAACGCTGAAGCCAACCAAACCAACGGAACGCTTTACCTAAGCACTAGAATCAGAAATTGGCTAAATAATTAATTGCCTAATTCAATAAATTTCATTCACAAGTTCAAATATATCATATATGCTTTTCATACGTAATTATTCATATATAACTTTTGAAGATAAGCACAATTGCAATTATTTGTTTATTGTGTTACGGGTAGCAGAGCACCGTTGCCAAATCGCTTTTTGTATGTTAAAATTTTGAACCTCTTTGGTAAAATCCGGTGCATCCGTTCTTCTGCTGATAAAGCAAAATGTACCGTTTTCTCAGTTTCCCGGAATTTTATATAGCATAAGTATATTTAATTATGATCCTATTACCTTTTTTGTCTATTTATTTTCCCTTCTACAAATTTAAAGATTAATAATAAATGAATAATAATAAAATTGTGAAAATATCTTTTATTCCAACTCGTATACGTAATGCATTTATTATTGACATTTAAAAAGTTTGGAAGTAGGCTATTCTTTACTTAAGAAGAAGAAGAGGCAGGTAATATATTTCCCCACTAAGGCGGGGACAATAATGACAGCTGTATTTATTTCTTCAAAGGTTACATTGAAACTGGCATGTATATGGTTTTCAAATTTATGTCTGAGAGGTGATCTAACTAGAGTGAGTGTCTTTCCCTCCTTCCGTAGTGAATAGAAAAATAAGAAAAGTGAATTAATAATAAAATAACAAATTATTAGTACAAGAAAGAAATTAAATTTAAAAAAAAGAAACTAATAGATAAGTACTTATAATTTTTAAATGGTAAAAAACATTATATAGAAAATATAATATTCAAAACAATAGATGTTAACCTAACCTAACTTACTAACAAAAGTAACCAAATAAAACAACTTCTAAGTTCGATAATTTATTTTGTTTCGTTAGAATTAATTAATAAAAATATATATATACTTGCTCCTGTGTAATTTTTGTATAAATAAAATAATATAATAAATATTGCCACTAGCCAGTCCTATTAAAAATTTTAATTATTATTTGTTTATTTTATTGCTTTAAAAATTAAAGTATGCGATTTGGAATAAAATAGTATACAAGCCTCGCGCTGTCAGGTTGCCATATCAGCCTCGAGATCCCCGCCCGCCTTGTAATATACTATTACCAAACCTTATTTTTTTGCTTAAAACCCAACTTACACCTAAATTATTTATATACAATAGGCGCAGTAAACAAGCAAACTGAGTCTAGCCATGCAAAAAAGACTTTGAACGTTAGTAATGTTAAATATTATTCATGCTATGATCCATTTGTATATCCGGATATTCCCTATTTTTCATCCTTCATCCCTCCAAGAAATTTTTCTTTCATTTTTCTTCTCACAAGAAAATACACAATAAATGTTACAATATTAGTGTTACTTCGTTATTGTCGCATCGGCTAGGGCTCAAACAAGGGGCTTGAAATCTGAATATGAATAGCATAAGTATGAAAAGTGTTCTATTTGACATTGTCGAATCGAATGATTGCTGCCATAAAATCAAATTAAATGAGCGTGTGACAATTTTTATGTATCTTTGGTTTGATGATTAAAAAGGGGATGCTGTTTAGACAGGATTATAGCTACCGCTGGTAGTGGTGATGGTAGAAAAAAACATAGAAGTTGATACTTTGCTAACCATTACATTACAAGATCAAATTTCTGATATAAATACAATTAAAATACATGATAATACGACTAACAAGATAAGCCAACGCGCAGCTTTGTCAATTCGGTGGTGACGTCAGTGAGAGACCCTTTCGTTAATCACTTATTATAATAATTGAAATTGTGATCATAGTCCCTAATCTGATGTTAATTTTGTTTCTTTGTTTATGTTTTTTATTTTAATACAGCTTGCAGTTTGTTTACGTTTAATTAATTAATAATATATTTTTCAATTTATTCATTATTTCAGTAATTGTATATTTATATGTGTTTGTATTATATTTAAAAAGATACAACAAAAATATTATATAAAATATTATATTTGAATACAAGTGTGAAAAACCGCTTATTTTTTGGTGCGAACGAGTTTGAAACACGAGCTGCGGAGCAGTGACAAGAAGGTTCACACCAAAAATCGGTTTTTCACACGCGGATTCAACGCTATTTTTTCTAATGAGGTAACTGTAATCAGCAAATAATTAGTTTTAAAAGTTGATTTAGTCTGCCATTTAATCCAGAAATTGTTTTGTTTTTGCTGACAGTAGATTTTGTGGAATTAAGTGAGATTAGAAGATGAATTTTAATATAAACTAACAATTAAAACTACAAAATTGTGTTATTATAAGTCACTAAATTGGGTGCGAAAAACTTCTACTTTTCGGCACTCAAATTGACTAAAACGAATTACAAAAAAATTACTTTACTTAAATAGGTCAACGCTTTCTCAACGAAAAAAAAAAAAACAAAAGTGTCTCGCAGTGACGCCATGCGTAGTAATTTTTAACATTAGATCTCAGGTTGGTTTATCTTGTAATCTTAGTATCATGATTAAAATAAGTCAATAACAATGAAAAAAATTTTTATTCAGTTAAATTGAACTTGGTGTCATGAAATGGAAACGTTTTTTCCCTGTTTATTTTTCAGCTGCTACATGAATGTGACATTACACGAAATTATACAGCGACCCTTATTTTTTATGGGGATGGATATGAGTTCCCTTTAGCCATTATTATTGTCGCCGTCATAAAACAACATTCAGATTGGATAGATAATAAATACTATAATGAGAGAAAGGGATCTTAAATAAACAAAGCTAGCAATGTGTCGTTGATTATCTTATTTTTATTGAATTGGCGCAATAGAAGAAATAAAGAGGCACGAACAGGAGGCAAACGGTATAAGTAAAATAGAGAAAATAACCTTTATTGTCATACTCTTGTCATAACACTCAAAAGGAAAAAAATGCTTCTATCAAGTGCACACGCTTTTCCCCAGATCTATCGTATCCCCTTATCTCAGCCTGTTTCGTAATATCTTCTGTCTAAAGTTCTATATCGCACAATCCCCTTTTGGGTTTTCTCATTTGTTTCAGTTTTTTTTTCACGTTGCTACTTATAGAGAGAGACAGAGACCATGACAATATACAATATAAAATATACTAGACATATAAGTCAAAACTTGTCGGCCGATCCATTAGGCTGTAGATAAACGATGTGATGCACATAGGAGAACAGGGATGTTGTTAGGCGTACTATTTTCTTTTATTCTCTCGATTATCGATTATATTGGACTATGATGAGGAGAAAAGACAAACTGGGAAAAGTAATACAAATGTTTCCACTAGTTAAGAATGAAAGGACGCCGAAGAGATTAAGAAGCAGAATAATTTGCAAACGTGAAAAATCTGATTTTCTGCTTTGTTCTTAACATAAATGACGTCATAAACATTAACATATATTGTCATATATATGACAATATATGAAATGCTAAGGTTAATAGTGGTGGGGTGCAGAGAATGGAAAATAAGGAGATTTCCTTCGAGGGTTTTTTTTTTGACAAATAAAATACAGTAAAACATCTATTAACGGTCAGCACCAAAGAATGGACGATTATGGAAGTATACATAATCGTAAGTGTACGGCCGATTTCTACACGCTGTATACTTCTAATTTCCTCTTATATAAAATTACGGACGGGATTTAATTTTTTATTCTCACAGTTCATTTTAGTCTAATTTTTTTTCCCATTTTCTTCACGACTGAAGCACAAAAAAATGTTTCATATCAATTTTGGTTCAAAAATTGTGCCACCCTCTCAATGCCGGTCACCTCCGTATAGGTAACGGCCATTTATGCTGATTTTTTGAGTGGCCGTTCTGAAACGGTTTTACTGTATTTCAATAATAACAAATAATCGCAGTAATTTTCCATCAATTGATTAAAATGAACTCCTTTTTCTTTTTATGAGAATAGTTGATTGGCTGAAAATTTTTTTGGTATGCTTGATTCCCCTGTGCGCTGTGAGATAAATAATCGGTGTAAATCAGTAATTACTGTAATAACAATATTACAGTTATTAATTTATTGAATTAAAAGAGTGAAAGGAACAAACTTAAAATGACAGAGAGAGACAGAGAGAATCTTAATAAAATTATAATTGAAACATACCATAGAAGAGAGTATTAATCGGACGTTTCGCGTCAAATTAAATTACATCAAAAATTTATAGTTTCATCAAAGAGAGGATACATAAATACTAACAACAATAGTATAATGTAGTTGCTGGTCATCATATTATTCTTCCGGATCCGATTTTATGATTATGTGTATTGATATATAATCAATACACATATTGATATATATGTATTGACCATCACAAGTTAAGTATCATTTTTAAAATGTTTCGGCCATCACCCAGTATTACCACTATAGCCTCCCACACATAAGTTTTTCCAATACTGAAAAGTTAAACTAACATTCTCCGCAATCCGATGCCTACACTATCAGCACTTATTGCTGCCAGACAAAGAATGCAGAAAAAGAAAATGAAGAAAAATCGGCAGACATTTTCAACTAGTGCGTTGTGCTTATCGTGGTGAATCAGAAAAAAAAAATGAACGGATAGAAGAGAGCGAAGTTATGAAAGTCCGTTTTTTCATTTCCAGCATCACAATTCTTTGCAAACTCCCTCTCTTTTTTTTTTCTTGTTATATCTTCATCTTCTTCGTTTCATTGTAACATTCATTTTTGTATTTGGCAAATAAAATTGCATTGCTAAATTTGAAAATATCTCGAAACTCAAATCGGAAACATGAAAATTTTAATATGTATTTTTCAGAAGAGTGTGAAGTAGTCAGGGAAAAAGAAAATTAATTTGAGGTGCATCTTGAGAAATAACATTTTTTTATTTTATGTTTTTTTAGTTACTCCCTAAGAATTCGTTTGTTTCGAATAAAAATAAATTTCCAGCGAACTTTAACCCATTTATTTTCCTCAAAAAAAAAATTAATAGAATAAGAAACTTTTCAACTGTCACCTTTATCATCATCACAAAGAAAATAAAGTACCGATTACATATACCATTTATCCTATCGATTCTGTTAGCATTATACACTCGCCCTTATCCTCCCAGTCTACCACGCGCATTTTCTCCCCTTATTACCTCTCTCAAACATTATATTGATCAATGGGTATTTAAGAGAAGCACAGTGGAGAAGAACGAGAAGTACGCGAAATGGAGAGGGTGGTGGTGGATTACCATAGTTTTCGGCTGTATTAAACCGATAAGACTAAAATGATATTATATAATATTATATTGAAGGAAATTCATCCGATTTCCGGATAAAATATTGTTTTTAATTTTGTACTAAACCCCTTTGTTGCTCGCACCGTCACTGTTGGCCATTCTATTCTTGTTTTATCGTTTCTTAATGGCCAAAATGATTCGAAAATTTTCCATATAGATAATAATCTGAGCTCTATGTATGTAATATTAACTGATTTAATTTTCCTATTGAATTAATCTTCAATAATTTTCTGGTACAATCGATTTCCACATACAATTCTACACTTTCGTGCTCAGTGTCGGTAGTTAACAACTTCTACATATACTTAATTCCCATTTTCCCCCTCTAAAATCTAAATTCTGTTTGAGAAAGAATTACAGACCAATAAAATCGTACTTTACCACATATATATAAATAATACAAGAAACCTTCCTTGTATGAAGAATTTTTCCCATTTTTGTGCTATTACATGAGTGTAAATCACTAGAAAATTTTTATATTGTACTTATGTCTAGCTGTCTGACTAGACTAGTTCTAGTTCGCCTCTAGCATTTTCTTTCCTGTCATATTATAGAATTGATTCATAAAATTTATCAAAAATGGAACGAAAAAGTTGAGTAGCAGAAAAGCAAATAAAAATAGAAACCTGCATTGTTAAAAATTAAATTTATTAAGACACGCACTTGATTAGATGTATGTAGTTATACAAGGATAGATACTTGAAGAAAATTAAATATTTGTTTTAGAAATGTTATCTTAATCTGCTAATTGTGAATGGGTTGAGCTAAGTTTACATTGAATATATTACATTACATAATTAAAATGCTGCTGGCCCAAGACATCGATGCATCGTTTAATTATTAACACAAACATATCAACATATTTTCCATTAGTATTGTAATGGCTTATTTCTTTTCGAAATTTCCTTAAATATTCTCTCACTCTATCTGCACAATTTCATACCTACTCGTGTTCAATCTATTTAATTTCCATTTATCATCATACGTCAACAAGAAAAAATGACAGAAGTAGTCGTATGAAAGTACAGAAGGACGGAAACACATCCAAAAAAAAAAAAGAAAAAAAAGGATCGAAAATAAACTAAAAAAGGATAAATATACACGAACAGCGTTAGAAAATATTAGATGATGGAAGAGTTGGAAGATGATGATGGATCGGTCTGATAGGCTGTCAGATATTTTATTGCATTTAATAAAGCATACTTTAAATTTTTATTTTCGAGTAAAGTAAATTATTTCAAAGAGCATAAAAAGAGCACCGAAAAAAATGATTCTGCTTTCTGAAATGTGAATTCTGACAAAAAGTCTCAGTTAGGACATTCTTCTAAAAAGCCAAACTTGGACTGCTGATCCTTTCTATTCTTTGTGAACTTTGGCAAGTACTACTCTCCAAATAGCATAATAGCATAATAGTAATAATAATAACAATAGAAATAAATATAAATCATCGTGCTTCACGAAACTAATTGTCATTGCCATAATTTATATATGTACGAATATAGAAAGAAGTAACTTTTTTATAACTGTCCCAAACTATCCTCTTCCAGCCGTTCGTCTGTCTCCCAAAGATTGATATTGTCCACTAATTTTTTTCCCCGTTTTTAATCATGAATTATGAATTTGTCTGCATACACAGACAATCGTCAATGACGATGGCTCACTGGTTCCTTCTTTACGGGATATAAAATGGGAATAGAAGAGAAGAGAATGAGAGAATGGATGACGTCCGAGGAAAATCCAAGGACCAGAAAGGAAGAAAAACCTTTTCAAAGGCTAGGAAATGAAAAATGAATTTTGGTCAGACTGGTCATTATCGTAGTAGTCGTTGCTGCATTGTCGCAGATGCATCAAGCAAAGTTAAGTCAAACCACGTGGGTTCTATATTGAAAACTATAATAATTTTATATATAGTAAATATTATCGCTGTTATGCCGACCCGAAATACAAATAAAGGGAGAATTGATGATTTATGGACATTAACCGAACATGTTCCTCTTCTCTTTATGTAAAGGAAGATTTCATATATTAAATAACTTTTTTTGTAGTTGTCAATGATAATTTTGGAGACTTGATAATAATTGAATAATTAATTGCGTGGAACTGACAAATATAAATTAATTCCGGTCTATAAATCATTTATTATTATTTTTTGTATCCATTATATTGTGGAAACTACGACCGGTCTTATTCAATGACTTCAAATAGAATATTGTGGCAGAAGGGAATGAAGGGAAGACTGAATTGAAATTAGTGTTTATTTACCGGAAGAATAAAGAACCAGCTACAATGACCGACGAATTGAGTATTGATTGCGATAAAATCATAGTCACATAGGAATGAAATACCCATGTGAATGGGTAACAAAAATATTATTTTTGTTAAAAGTCACCAGTCTCCTACGACATTATACGAAAACATATAGGTAAACCAGATCAATCCTACACTTTTGACAAGTCTTCGTTGCTATAATTACTCATACAATGTTGCCAAAATTATTCTTATATGGCATGCAAATTTCGAATTCCTTCAATTATCTATTCAATAACGGAACGATTCTTAAATAAAAATATAAACATTTTTATTCTAACATTGCTTTTCCATACCAATTATTATTTTGAATTTAACATGAACGCAGTCTACTTATATCGGAACTTTGTGTTGGTATGCTGCATTTTAGTAAATACTGGTAGATACTTAAAAAGTGTAGCATTGATCTGCTTTTAGAATACAGGTTTTGAAATCATTATAAATTAACGGACAGTAAAATGCATAATAATAAATGAGTGATGGCAGCAATCAAACCACTGATGAGCCATGGGCACTTCTCTCACTAAGATACTTGGGTGTTTGAAGTTGTATAAAACGCAAAACAAAATTGACTCAAACTGAAATCCAAACGATTCACCCTCTTTCATGACATACATGTCCTACACCTCCTTTTCTTTTGCATCATCATCGTGATCTGACAAAAAAACATTAAAGTGGCCCTTTTTTCTTGTTTTCCCACAAATACACACATAACCCTTTTCTTTCTATTCCCTTTTCTTCCTTCATCTATCCTTTTCCATACCTCATGGCAGCATTTTCTGTCTGATATGATCTCATCTCACTTCCTCATATAGGTATACAAACATGTAACAAAAATTCAGGTCGTCAACTAGTCGATGTTCGTTCGTTGGTTCTTTCGTTCGTTTTGTTTTATCTAACTTTAAAATGCTGAATTTCCGTCGTTGAAAGAAAAGAATAAAGCAACGGAGGAAAAAAAGATGTGAAAAGGGGAACACAACGAAGTTAGAGACAAGAAAAAACCGACTGAATGAAAGAACGACAAAATGTGCACGTATATAAAAAAAGAAAAGAGTGAAAAATCTAAAGCCAAATTAAAATTTAAAAAAAAATTCAGGCATGGAAATAAGGGGAACAAGAAGTACAAAAAAATCCAAATAATGTAAAAGTTTTTCACTATATTATATACATTGAGATATGCAATAGACCATTAGGTCTTCCGTGAAATTAGGTAAAAGATCTTTAACGTATTTCAGTAGATTTAATTGAAATCAATGAAGGTAGTTCCTATGTAAAAATCTATTTATTTATTCTTTGTAAAAATTATACACTTTTGCAAGAATACACACACCAAAATTCCTACATTTACATTCGTCTCTCTTACAAATAACTTCCTCTCCTCAAAACTTATCTTTCAATTTGGAATTCCTTGTACTTATGATCTAGTTAGCATTAATTCCGCTGCAATATTGCTCGCCCATTGAGCAATCCTTTTCTATATCTGTATATAGATGGGTTGGCTAACAGCTACGGTTAGACAACAAGCCAGCCAGTCAACCATTCATCCATCTATTCACTCTTCACCCTCCCGTTTCAACTCCCACCACAGCTAAGAGTTTTACTCAGTTGCGGTTGGATTCCCACTTTGGTCAAAAGCTACACAAGGATGAACAAAATGAAAAGTTAACGGTTGTTTGCTTTTTTAATCTTTTCCTTTAGTTGTTTTTTTGGGGTTTGTCTTTTTTGGTTTGTTTTGTATTGTATTACTGTATATGATATATGAATAGCGGAAAAGGAGGAGAGAACGAGATAAACAATGATGAAAATTAACTAAGCAATTCAGGATATTTTTTGGAAAATATGAAACAATGTGGAGATTTAACGATGAAATTTAAGCATTTTCCATAGATCCCCACTTTTAATATGTGATGACATTTTTGTTTAATTCGGATGTATTTTCATAGGCGTCTTATATTTCTTTTCCATAGCTCATGCAGAGAAATTCGTCTATGTATAGAGTTAATAGTAAATATCTAAAATTAATACGATTGGAACAAATCGTATTAAACAAAGGGAACTGTATACAATTATTTCAAACAATTCTTCAAAAAATTATAATAAACAAATAAAGCATTTTTCGTCATCGAGAACTGGAAATTGCAATCGAGCAACTGCTGCATCTATTTCCTTGTGGCGAATACTAAATCCTCTCTTTAAAAACAGAAACTAAAAAATATTTGAAACCCCAATGTGCGTTCCACAAACTACGTAATTTTTCAAATTATTTACCATTTATCCGTATTCAGTAGTAATTCACTTTACAGGCAAAATAGAGGGAATGAACTGTTCAAAAACACCATCTTTCCATGAGCTCGATTTTCCTTCCTTCTCATTCGTCCCTCATATTTATATTCTATAACCTCCTATAAACTAACGAGCCTTAGCAAATAACTTCTCTGTATCGGAACGGTAAGATGAAAATCAATAATTGCCAAAATAATAATAAAAAAAGAAGAAAACAACTGATTCGGAAAAAAAAGGTATTAACGTAAATCCGTTTGAATGTATCTATGAATGTGAATGTACGCAATTGCGGGAAGACAAAGATTAATTAATTAATAATTAATTAATTAATGAGAATAATTGTCGGAAAACCTATCGTGGTCTTTTGTTTGTAAAATTATTTTTCACTTTATTAGTCGGTCGATTTTTTCATCCGGTTTGTTCCGGTTTTTTCATTTCATTATACAAAAAGGAGATGATTGTACGTGAACAAAAAATTAATCTGTGGCATTAATTAACATGGGATTTTATCGATTTTATTTAATCTTTTTTTGTTTGGCATTTTTTGTTGTTTCTCCATGGCAATTAATTGAAACCTTGAAAATGGAGAATTTATTTGGATTGAAATAAAAATTTGATGATTTTTTTGATGTAAAGGAAGTCTCAAAAGAAGTCCTGAAATTAAAAAAAAAAAAAGATATGGAAATACTGCAAAGATTTTTTCCTTTTTTTATTCAGTGATAAATTTCACTTTTTACTGTCCATATACTCTTCAGTATTCTTCTTTTCGACATCACTTAAACAATTAACCTATCAGACCTGTAATAAGATTTAAATGCTTGAAACCCTCATACATATTATACTATACAATGTACGTATACGTACAAGAAACAATTCAATTGAATTTAATTCCATTATATTTAAATCGAAAATTTATTTCTTCATTTAAAACAGGCACAGCATTGTACTATATTATACTTCACGTAATCATTGAACCGTTTAGTTTTCTGCATCGCCTTGTTTCTTCCATGTGTATACCTATAATTCGTTCATTTCGTTCTTCTCTTATACTATACTTACTTCATCAAGCTCGAAAACCACATTTGAAGGACCTAGACCGCTACATGTACCTACCGTATCTTCCCTCTCTCTGATTCTTGTTCTGCTAGCTGGTTTCGCTTCTTCGTTGTCTCTTGCACCTGGCAGTCGTTGAATATTATTTTTATTCACCTTTCGCTTTTTTTTTCTTGCGTTTCCTTCCTTGTTGTTCTTCTTGTTACGGTACACTAGCTTACTTAGTGCAGTGCTCTTAGAGCTGGAAGACCTAGTACACCACCACTATACAATAATAGGTAGGACAATGACAGAACGAGCTATGCCAAGCTAGCGAAGCAATATAAACGATGATATTCTCTTTATCTTCGTTTATTATAATAACATTCCTTTTTATTCTCTTTCATCGCGTGAATACCCTGCGGGCCACTGGTTATACGCACACAACCCACTCTTCTTTGCCAATGATAATCACGGTGCAGAAATTTAATTCATGCACGGCTGATTTCGGATTTGATACCATTCAGTTGAAATTTCTTCTTTTTTTTGTAATTTTCTTGTTGTTACGGATAAGTGATGGGTATCGCACAAAGAAAAAAAGATAAACAAGGTGTGGCAACCCAAATGACTTAAATGCTCTTGGGGCAAGTTTCATGAATAGTTGGAAAGAGAAAAATATTCTTGTTTTTGTTGTTACGTTTTGGACATGCAACTGATGCAATTTTTGGCTATAAAATCCATCACACAACAACATTGCATGACATTTAGATGACAAATGTGGGAAAATCAACTCAGAATGAAATTATGATAAAATAACATTAATTAATGGGGAGTTCGAAGGTTCGACTCGAATTCAGTAAATCTGCTCAACCCCTACGTCACACTTCTCGAACAAAAAATCCCATCTAGAAACAGCGAACAAAAACAAACACAAAAAAACAGAAAAAATACACTGAAAAACATCAGCAAACAAAACATCAAAAAAGAGAGGAATGTGCAAATTAAAATGTAAATCAGAGAGAAGAAGAGGGACGGAGCCTATCTATAGGAAAGGATAGGTTTTAGGTACCTATATATAAAGGTGAGTGAGTGTGGACGACGCAAAATCGAGCGCAAATTTTAACGAAGGATTCTTCGGTTCGTTGAAGGGCTCCCACTTTAAGGACTTGTTAAATTTCATCGGTAAATTGAGCTTACCTTTATCTATATATATGTATATATCGGACGATGAAATGGTGATGAGGGTATAAAATGGTGGAGAAGGTTGAGGACGGAAGAGAATGTGGAGGAAAATAGGATTTCGAAGAGGGGGGAATTATGTTTTTATCTTTTGAATATCTACATGATTTAGTTGGTAAATACGTAACGGTAATGTGATCGATATAAAACGAAGTGTATCTGTTAGTGGTGATTTGATTTGTTACTCTCATTGTGTTGTGTATGACACTAATTAATAAGGATGTAATTAGCTAATAAAGTTACTTATCATATATTTTTCCAAGTTTACGTATTCCAATGGTTGCTTTGTCATATAGTTGCCTTTATCATGAACAATCATTATCAAAAGCGTCTAATAAATATTTGAAAAAAGATAACTTAGTTTAATGTTATGCTATTGTTTATGCTATTTATTGCTTTATTCATTACTAGTTATTACAAATCCGAAATGATAACATGAAGTGATGATGGCGGAAAATTCCGAAACAAAAAGTTTAAAGAAAATGAACCCAGCCAAATATCTAAAGAATTTAATTTAATAATAATTTAATTTCTTTCAGTACTAGAGGTAATAGACCTTTGCCATAATACCTGTAAAAGACTAGCATTGCACAGTCCGTACAATTTAAGGTAAGCGCAGACTATTGTCGGGAAGAAGCGTGTCGGGGCGCATTGCAAAAATACGAGGGTCGCACACTATTGACGGATTTTTGTTCACCAGAACCCTACTAAGCAAGAGATTTATGGCTTCAGAATACTGGCTGTATGACGCATGGGGTTATCATTTATAAATTTTAGTAGTAAAATTAGTAAGCAAAAGTAGTAAAGCATACGTTTTACTTAAAATCTCTTTACAAAATGGATAGCTCTGAAGAAGAATTAGTTCTATTCCAAACGCTTGTTGATGAAGAGGAAAAAAAATTGATGGAATGTGAACACTACAGTATACTACACTAAACTAACGTTTTGTAATGACAAATATCCTTTTTGGAGATTCAGTCATAGTTTAACTATATTGATAAGAAATTTATCGTTTCTGTTTCTATATGTCTATTGAACAGAATTCAAGGAAATCACAGTTTGTAGAACGACCCTACACTCTACAACGACAAACATTTGTTTATCCAGAAGAAAAGATGTAAAGCAAATAAATAAATAAGACACAATTTCTATTTTCAAGAAATGATCAAAGTTTTCTTTGGTCTAAGAAGAGTCTGACATTTTTTTTTAAGTTGTATTTTTGACAACTTATAAATTCTGATGAATACATAATATACATGTATAGTATATATAATGTATGTATGTATATAAATGTATATGTATAGATAATGCGCTTCAAAGATATTTAAGGATTAATTTTTAATTTCAGCTCACAAAAATTAATCTCTTAATTAAATAAGATATTGAAATAAACAAATATTGAATTAAAAACATTAGTATGTATTTAATAAGATTACGAGTATGTTTTACAGTTTACTACATATATACATATATTTCAATAATACAAAGCTAATTCACCTATTGCAGTGAATAGAAAACCCATGCTATATATAAAATGCATTACATCATCCCCTATTGACAAGGGAACAATAGTCTGTCAGGAGCAAAAATCCGCCTAGACTTCGATTTTGGAAAAATTGCGATGAGATGAGATGCGCCCCGTCATAGTGTGCGTTATTCTTTACAGAACACACAGAACAATATTTTTAGACAGGAGCAGATGCTGACTCAGTACAAGCATAAAATAAGACATAAATTTCGTTTTAGCTAAAATCTGTCCCCAAAACACATTATAGTATTGTTGTTGTTGTGCAATTTCAATATCTGTCTATTTAGTTGAATTCAATAATGTTCCCATTAATCATCGTGCACAAAACATCACTCAATAGGTGATCACGTTAAAATGTCTAGATAAAAATGAAGTATTAATGAAATAATTATTACTCTAAACATACATTAAAATCGTCAAAGAAAAAAGAAACCCATGGGACTGACCTCGATTTGCAACATTGACAGACGACATTATGGCGATAAAGAAGACAATACAAAAAGTCTAAGAAGAATAGAAAAAAAGCGTAAAGGATGATTTATTTCTCTATGTCTCTATCTCTATCGATGTATATATGCTGTTGAAATTGCCTTCGGCTCTTTATTTTTTTGAGGTTTTGAGCCTATCTATGCCAATAAGAGCTGCTATTATCTTCAAATGCTTTTCTCTCTATACCTGATTTATAATCTGTGAAGCATTTTTTTTTCAAGGAAAATAAACTACCATTTTGGAGTTTCATTATTATAGTTTGCCGATTTCAAAAATTTATTGGTGATTTTCGGAATGGTAGAATGGGCAATAAATGTCAAATTTATGAAGTTATTAAATGTAAAAAAAAATTTAATTTATATCTAAGCGATTAATAATCAATTAATTTGATATCCTTTTGATTATTTTTCTCAACATAAACTATCTTAATTTTTTTAAATATTAATTAAAATTATTATCTGTACATACATCCCACATGCAAATTCAAGAAAACCTTATTCCCACTCGAAAGAAATTGAACTGTCAAATAAAACAAACCTAGTAATGTTAAAACCGACAATCAGTTAGATATGCAGGGTGGGCATAGACCACCGTCTGCTCTAGAAAGAAGATATTGTAATTCCTTATTCTTTTCTCTCTCTGTTGTTCCCTTTAATACATATCTCTCATTGTCATCGTTATTTTTTTTTCCTTCTGTTCATCTTTATTTTATTTTAATTTAAACATGATGTCGTTGTTGTTGTGGTGATAAAAATATCAATTCAAGCTCTCTATTTCAAATACAACGTTATAGAAACGAATGTAAGCTGGATTATAATGATATTAATAATAATAATAGTAATGATTATGCCCGAATTGGACCCACAATGGAAAAGATGAAATAATAGGACAAGTTGACGAATAAGAAAGGCCTTAGTAAGTAAAGCTGGGTATGAAAGACATGATTTTATTGGTTATTTTAAGATACCGCGAACATTCCTAATTAACTGCACAATATTTTGTTTCTAAAAATAGAAAATAAGTACACAATTTATTCAAAAAGAAAACCCATTAACATACTAGACCAGAGTTTGGTATATCTATTAGCTTATTACTATTACTATTATTATTATTATTACGTGAAAAGTTAAAGTATCTCCTATTGTTGTATAGTTTCCCATAAAAATACTTTTTTTTACAAATTAAATGTCACCCAACGTATTGTCCCGTTAACTAGAAGAAAAGAAAAGCAAAAAAGGAAGGCCTCGAAAGAAAATTAGTATGAAAATTGATAATTTTCGATTGTCCTTTGATGCACTGGATGGAACAACATCAAATGAATCACAAGGAAGGTAAAAAGTTGATATTAATTTGCGCGTATAACTTTCGCCTACACACTTTTAACGTTAATGATTTAAACAGATGAGAATACTAAGAAAAGTTAGAACATTTCATTGGAACACTATGCAGCTAATTTTGCACCCAAGTAGAGAATTACCGAACCATATCCTAGCTATGTGGTTTTTGGTCGTGGCAAACTACGATTTGCTCAAAAAAAAAACCTCTAAATATTGCTTGCAATGCTTAGATTAAATAGTTTACACAGGTAAGATGACCTCTGTAAATTACCTAGAAGAAAAAAATGTTCTTATAAGCTTTGTTTCATAATTTTTCCTACGAACCATAATTCATTCTCAGAAACGACATAAATGTACACTTGATATTTCTTGTAAAAAGGCAAAGAGCAATGACTAAATAAATATAGAAAAAAAAATAATTAAGTGTAGTGTAGTATTTAAGTAATTAAAAAAGTATCTGAAAAAAACGAAGGTGTTTTAATTATATTTTCAGCATGTAGGTAGGTCTCTAGGAACTCTTTTTACCTCGAAATTGTCTATTTCAAAATCTAATTATGAAAGTTTACAATTTCAAATTTTCACCGGGCTTCTTAATATTTACTTCTATATGTATAATACATAGTTGCAATACAAATTAACCTTGCAATAAAAATATAATATGTAGGTATTTGTTATACCCGTGTGTGACGTGTGTATGTATATTTAATAATTAGTCCGATGACATTTAAAAATGTTATTAATCATAACGGTGATTAATTTACGACAAAAATATTATTATTGCCATAAATAAAGCATTAGAACTACCACCTGCTATAAAAACTAATATATATTAATATAACTATGTTGTATTTTACTAATTGAATATTCTGCGACGTTCGCAAATTTCACTGAGTGCATAATTTACAAAACTATGCAACTGTAAATTGTAATTAATTTACATTTTGATTAAAAAATAAAACAGCAAAATTTTCCATGGTATTCTTACTATACGGTCCATTCCTAATTTTACTTGCTATTTTATAACCACCTATTTTTTCCAAAAGGTACCAATCAAAGTTAAGGCAAAAATAGTTTTTGAATAGTGCAATTATCTATTGATTATCTACATTCAAAACACTATTCTATAAAACCAAGGTTAAAAATGTGAAGCAAATTTTATTTAAAGTTGCACTGTTGCATTTATGGGACTAAATAAGGAAGGTAATTGAAAAAACTCACACGAGAAAATTTATGACATCAAATAGTAATCATGAATGAAAAATTACCTATTTCTACTGTGAGGTGAAAATTTGTGATGAATAAGAATACTGTATACATCTGTATATGAATATAGAATTTTCTTGGGAAATTCTTTCATAAAAAGCAAAACTAATTGTAATTATTATCTTATCAAAATCAATATCAACACAAAATTCCTCTCAAAGCTTGAAAAAAACTTTCATTTAAATTGAAAAATTATCATTTGATCATGCCATTTAATTGAACATTTTGATGCGCACATTTAATTACAGCAGCGCATCTTGGTATTACCTATTCTTACCTAATTATGTTACTAAATGTTAATTATAAATGTTATTACTATATATTAAGTATTTAGTTCAAGACTAAAGTTCAAACTATCCAAATCACACTTCCGAGTAGCTGTAGCACAAATTATTGAACTACAATATAATAAATAGATAAGGAAATATCACCTTGAAATAACAAAGCAATACAGTTTTTTTAAATATCTAGCAATGAATTATGTATAAGGTCATGCACCTACCTATTTAAATGAAACGAATTTGGAAAACGAAAATCCTATTGACAACAAATGAACCAAACATAAATTACACTGCACTTTTCAACATTTCACATACGACACGATCTTATTGAATGCTAGGATATTTTTTTCTTTAAAATTTTGTGTACGGCCACTCCTTATCCAGCAAGGAAAACAGGAGATTTAGCGACTTTTCAGATATCTTTTATCAAAAGACTTTTTCCGCCACACTTCCACAGTATTAGTAATAAGAAACGACAAGCACAAACATTCTCACCCTTTTTGACTAATTAAATGTTCACCACGACCGTAACAAAAAAAAAGTCACTGAATGAATGAAGTCAAAGAACTCGAAAAAATAATTTCAAATGTTGTTTCTATTTAATTAGAAGCTGTTGTTTATTCAAACATCTTTAAAACAATATTAGTCGTTCCCGGCAAAATTCACATATAGATAACATTAACACGCGCAGATATGAAATTACAAGAAATCTACTTCGTTTTTACTAAAATAACAACCGCTACTCATCGAACGCAACTGAACTAAACTGGTAAATTTCAATTCGTGACTCAACCGGCCGCCGGAGGAGAATTTCATCATCATCATCACTACCACCACCACTGGACTACCAGCGCCTCTACCACTATACAACCAACGTGGCTGCCACCGTCGTCGATGTCGTCATCAAATGCGAATTGTTTGCACATGCACAAATGGCAAAGAATTTTGAGAGTCGGCGCAGTATATCATATAGGGTAAGTGATTGACGACATGTTTATGCCAAATGGAATTTTGGGTCCCTTTTGGAGGAATATGAATTTCTTTTTAAAAGGAGAATTAGAAACAACAAATGGTATTTGGTAATTTGGTACGATCTTTTGGAAGTATGCGCTCAAATTAATGTCCATTCATGAAAACTTTTAGAAACCGGGTCCATCTAAAAGTTTCACCGGGTCCAACTCGGTCTCAATTCTGTGCAGTAGAGGTACCTTTACTTAATTTTATATATGTAATTCAAAATGGAGTGACGCCGCCCCGGTTCTCAAAATGGAACTTCTTCCATTTTATTATCAAATTGGCAAATGTGATTAATAAATCGATTTCTTTTTTCATTCTCGTTCTCATAATGAAGATGGCACGTCATTACATGCAGAAATGTAATTAATAATTAACCAGTATCAATTTGTAATGAATAGAAAAAGATACCGACTTACAGAATATGAGGGGGGTAGTTTTACTAAAATTAGGCAAAACTTAAGTGGAATAAATAACATATGTTTTACGTACGTCACTGATGCATAAGTGCACATACCACAAAAGAGATGTAGTGTATTGGCGGGGTTAGATTTTAATTAAACCAGAACGTAAAGAGAAGATAATATGCTACAATATTAATAAATGATAATGCACCACATTTCTGGAGCGGCACCTAATCATACACCAATATAATTATTCTTAGTATTAGGTACTAGGTAGCATACACACATAGATACATAATTATTACGTATTAGCAATAATTAATTAGACAAAAATAAGGTCAATGGTGCCATGTTGCCAATTTTCTATTTATGTAATTTTACATTAAAACTGCGAAAATTCACGTATACCACGGTTAATGGTAATTAAATAAGAAGTTATGAAATTAAACCTATGCAATTTTGCAACGTTGCTAACTTCCCCTTTTCTAATTTTACGTTAAATTGTAAAATTCACTTATGTTATGATTAGTGGCAATAAGATAAGAAATCTTTTAAATACAAATTTAAAGAAAAAAAACGGCGCGACGTTGCCAATTTTCTATTTTTGTAATTTTACGTTAAAATTGTAAAATTCACGTTAATTTTACGCACAGTTAATTTTGGTTAGATAACAAATTCTGAATATTAAGAAAAGAAATTTCGCGACGTTGTCAATTGTCTATTTTTTTAATTTTGCGTTGAAATTGTGAAATTCATGTATGGTAACTACTGATTAGATCAGAAATTGCAAACTTAAAGATATGAAATTTTGTTACGTTGTTAATTTTCTATTTTTGTAACTTTACATTAAAACTGTGAAATTCACTTGACTTACAATGAGATAAGAAATCTTTTAAATACAAATTTAAAAAGAAAAAAATGGCGCAACGTTGCCAATTTTTTGTCTAATTTTACGCTAAAATTGTGAGCTTAATTTATGATTAATGGGAATTAGATAAGAAATTATGAATTTAAAGAAAAAAGAAATTGTGACGTTGCCAATTTTAAATATTATTCATTTTACGTTAGAATTGTGAAAATTACGCATGGTTAGTAGTAATTAGATAAGAAATTATAAATTTAACGAAATAACAATTTGCGATGTTGCCAATTTTCTATTTTTCTAATATTACGTTAGCATTGTAAAATTCATTTATGATTAGTGGCAAAAAAATAAGAAATTATAAATTTAAATAAAAAAAATTGCGACGCTGCCCATTCTCTATTTTTTTATTATACATTAAAATTGTAAAATTCACTTCTGGGAATTAATGGCAATTATGGTTTGATTGTGAGTCGTGCCTCACAATTAGAGAATTCCAACTTATAACTCAACCCAAATGAAGTCGAAGACTTGGTACGCTATGGTAATTCCCATCATCTAGATTACAGAATATTAGGCGAAAGTATCGTCCTTCATAGACGACGTCTCTGAGATATTACATGTAGTCAATATAATTAAAACATTTATACGGTTATTTTCGCGGTGCCAATTCGGTTTAAGTTTGAATATTATAGTATCCAGCCCGGAAAGTCAGCCCGGACGAAATCGGGTTTATACACTAGTTATTAAAATAGACACATGATAGAAAAATGTGTATATGTACAACTTTTGTCTATTAAATAAAGTTAAAAGTCTGGCAACAGCGTATCGTACTATTTACTATTTATTCCCGCTCCTTCTATATATGATTAAATGATGAACTATCTATTGTACGTATAAGCTTCGAATTTTATCTATTCAAGTATAATATACATATTGTTATATTATGTTGCAAATATGAACTTATTTATAATTTCCTAACTCTAGACAATAAAAAAGGCGAAATCCAATTTATTAGTACATGAACGACAAAGGAACTGTCCCAATATATTATGTTTTTTATTGAATTATAAATTATAAATATCTTTTTCTGGAATTCTCTATTCTTAAGAAAAAAAATATATAAAAAGATTTTTAAAAATCGACGCAGTTGTTAAGTAAGAAGTAAAGACAAAATTAAAAAAAGTATAGAAAATTTTCCGAAATAAGATAATTTAAACTGTTCCAATAAGACTATTTTAAATCAGTTTGGTATGCGTAAATGTTAAATAAAAGTTATAATACAGCATTTCATATTTTGCGAAGAATCCTACATCATCATGTTCATGATGATGTGAACTTATTACATCAATGTAAAAATGTATCAAACTAGTTTTGCTGGAAAAATTAGAGATTACCAAATTCAAAAAAGATACCAACAATAGTTGCGTTAACATAATTTCAAATTTTGAAACCTATTTAATTTTCAATAATTTAAATTTTAATAATAAAAAGTTTTAGGCTGGTTCACAAAGGCCATTAAATACGTATATTGTCATAGTTTTCAAAATTGTCATATCATATATACTATACTATACATCATATAGTATATCTACTAGAAGATTTAATATACCTATAGATCAATACATTTTTATCGAAAAGCGTACGGACTTTTTTTTATAATATTAGTACCTACATTCGTTTTTTGCTGATAACGTATAATGTACGCGTTAGTCTATTTCCCTTTCAATACAGTTATAGCAATTTCATTATATGCAAGTGTACTATCTTGACATCAGTGTTAGAATGTGCTGCGACTAGCTTATTTTATAAATTTTATCTCAATTTTTTAACATTTTATTAATATTTTACAACTAAATTAATCTTTGCTAATTTTGTTAAAAATCCCGCAAACCGTGGAACTCAACAAATATTTGCCATACTTAGAATTCTGATACTAGAATACTGATCGTCCATTATCCATTCTCCTTATTATCCTATAATTTATATCCTATCTAGTGTGCTATGTATATATTTTTTTATTAAAGCACATACTTGTCCAACACTAGTCATTTGTTTATCGTATTACCTACAATAAAATAATAATAATAACAATAATCGAAAAGAAATATACGGAAATGTAATTTTTTCTAATTCGGTGCCGAAAACTAGACTTTTCGACACCCGCTTTAGTCGATCTGTGTGCCGAAAAGTAGAAGTTTTTCGTAAGCAATTTAGTGACTTATAATAACGTAATTCGTAGTTTTAATTGTTAGATTATATTAACATTCATCTTCTAAACTCACTTAATTCCACAGAATCTACTTTCAGCAAAAACAAAACAATTTCTGGATTAAATGGCAGACACAATTAACTGTTTAAGTTAATTATTTGTTGAATAAAATTACTTCTTTAGAAAAATTAGCGTTGAATACGCGTGTGAAAACCCGATTTTTGATGCTCACTAATGAAACACTCACTACTCCGCAGCTCGTGTTTCAAACTCGTTCGCACCAAAAAACCAGCGGTTTTTCACACTTATATTCAAATATACTATTTTCACGCGCGTATTCAACGCTATTTTTTCTAATGAGGTAATTTTAATCAAGAAATAATTAATTTAAAAAATTAATTGTGTCTGCCATTTAATCCAGAAATTGTTTTGTTTTTGCTGAAAGTAGGTTTTGTGGTAATAAGTGAATTTAGAAGATGAATTTTAATACAATCTAACAAATAAAACTACGAAATTACGTTATTATTGCCTGCGAATGTTAATATGCTATTAACATTACGGTAAGACATCGGGTGTGAGATTCTACTAGATGTAATTTACGTACTGGTGTTAGCAAAGCATAAGCGGGGTAAAATTTGCTGAAAATCGAAACACGTGGGCACACCTACACACAGATCCACATATACCGCATGAAAGATACTTTTATTTATTTATTTAATACATAAATATTTTTGTGTACATAGTGTGTTGTATCATACCCGGTTCGAAGGACTAACTGGATAAATACGTGAGATAGCAGTATAAAAATACACATCAGGCGAAAATTCATATATGTATAAGAAATATTTTCCTATAAATCCATTTATAAAATGCAATTTAATTAACTAGACCTACTTAAAACATTTGTAAAATTGTGAAAAGTAAAAACCCAAACTTCAAATTCCATACAAATAAATTCGTTGCTAAATTACATAAATCTTTTTCACATTGTTCACACTCAGTTCTTATGTTACTATTTTGGTATGTTTGAATTATTTGTTCACATGTGTCATTTGAATGTTTTACTCCGCATCTTCTTGTAAACGTCATATTAGACGAATTATTTGTATCTGGAACAAAAATAAAGCAATTAAAAGATGATAGTAATAATAATATAAATCTTTAGTAATTAATTGGGTATGTTACCGGTTTCTTTAATCATTAAACAGATATAAGTATTTTTATTATTTAATAATGATCCATTTAATAATAACATATCGCTATTATAAGTGTAAATGGATTGAGTACAATTTGTGATGGAAACATTTTTCGCATTGAAGTTTATTCCACACGAGTTAGCTTCACTTTTTGTACATTCGTAACATTGTAAAGATGAACCTATGAAAATTTAGAGATGGATTAGTGATAATTTTTGCAACATGTATGTTGCCAACAATGCATATTGTCATGACAGTAAATTGTTTTTTTCTAATTCGGTGTCGAAAATAGTATATTTGAATACAATACAATGTGAAAAACCGCTTGTTTTTTGGTGCAAACGAGTTTGAAACACGAGCTGCGAAGCAGTGAGTGTTTCATTAGTGAGCACGAAAAATCGGTTTTTCATACGCGTATTCAACGCTATTTTTTCTAATGAGGTAATTTTAATCAACAAATAATTAATTTAAAAAATTAATTATGTCTGCCATTTAATCCAGAAATTGCTTTGTTTTTGCTGAAAGTAGGTTTTGTGGTAATAAGGGAATTTAGAAGATGAATTTTAATATAATCTAATAAATAAAACTACGAAATTACGTTATTATACGTCATTAAATTGCGTGCGAAAAACTTCTACTTTTCAGCAGTCAAATCGACTAAAACGGGTGTCGAAAAGTGCACTTTTCGGCACCGAATTAGAAAAATGTACTTTTTGGCACCCGCTTTAGTCAATTTGAGTGCCGAAAAGTATAGGTTTTTCGCACCCAATTTAGTGACTTATAATATCATAATTTCGTAGTTTAATTGCTAGATTATATTGAAATTTATTTTCTAATCTCAGTTAATTCCACGGAACGTACTTTCAGCAAAACCAAAACAGTTTCTGCATTAAATGGTAGGCATAATTAATTTTTGAAATCAATTATTTGTTGATTAAAATTACCTCATTAGAAAAAATAACGTTGGATATGCGTGGGAAAACCCGATTTTTGTTGCTCACTAATGAAACACTCACTGTTCCGCAGCTCATGTTTCAAACTCGTTCGCACGAAGAAACAATCGGTTTGGTTTGATTTGGATGTCCAAACCGATGCATGTCCAATGCATGGACACTTAGATTCAAATATACTATTAGGTACTCTCTGTAAATCGTCACTTTTTGGTGACGATATGCTTTGATATGCTTGTAAAATGTCATAAATGGTATAAAGGCTGTTGGTTTATAATAATAATTAATAATTATCAGTATTGTCTCTTTTTTTGACAAGGAACTACTATTATTACATAATGAAACATTATAGTTTGCGTGACAACCGGATACTTATTAGACAAAATATATAAATGAATTAATCTAAATTTTTGTCGAGTAAATAAATCTTTTGTTGTTCTATAAAAACTAGAAACAATTGCATTTTCCCACATTTTATATGTAGAGCAAAATAATTTTATCATATTTTTATTTGTCTCAGGTAATTTGTAAATAATTACAAAAATGCATAAAAAATAATAAATAATTGTTACTGATCTATCGAAGCCACGTTATGTTGCTTGATTTAATTACTTTGTTGATTTATGTGTAATTTCATAACGTAATAAATACTATAGGAGTGTCTTCTTATTATAGAAACTGATAAATACTAAAGAGGGTGGAAACTGACTCTGGAAAGGGTTGGAAATTATATTTAAATTCACTTTTAAATTGTACGAAATGTTCTCGGCATTGCCATTTAATTAATCCATTTTTCTAAAGTTGGCGTTGCATTCATTACCTAATCACTTACCTTTATTAATAGATCCACAAAAAACTAGCGTAACTAATAACAAAATATCAACGCTACCATGATGTATCTTTATACCCATTTTAAATTCTCCTGCACAAAAACGAAGAATTAAAATGAATAGAAAAACTATGCGGATTTTAAAGATTCCGATTCATTTTGTAGTAAGTTGCTTAACTATTCATTAAAATAAATTGCTTTTTTTTCGTGATAAATCTGAGCTGTGCTTGTTTTAATATATGTAAAGTGGAAGGGAGTCAGTTTTGAATGGGGATAAGAGTATTTCATTGTTCATCATTGAAAATTGTTTTAGTCCAGGAAATTTCCTGAATTCTAAAGCCGTGGTATATATTAAGAATAGCTAATTACGCAGTTTATTGTCTGAATCCTGTTGCTGCCAGTTTAGTTCAACTATCATATTCACTTTCTATTCGCTATCAAACAACAATAACCATGAGTCAATTCAGAAATAGTTAAAAAGTCTGAATTGCTTGGACTAGATTTGTTTGTTTGTATATTTCTGCATGTGCGGATCGCTTTCCGTTTGCGGAATAATTATTAGTTAATAAGTACATATATATTAAATATATATATTATTATACATATTACAAGCATTACCACAACTTTTTTTTCTCTAATCTTTAACTATTTCCACAAACGATAATGAAAACGCCAAGCTAATGATTCAGATAAAATATTCGTACATAATAATATAATAAATAATTTTAAATCCTCAATTCATTTAATGTAGATTTCTTTTTACAAACAATCTTAACTAAGCGTTAGGCTCATCTCATTCTTTCATTTAACATCGGATCTCCTCATTTTATAACCTAACAGAACTAGAAGTATACTCCTTTTTTCTCGTCAACAACAAATTACTAAAGACCAGATTAATCTAAATTTGCTACATGGTAAAAAAGGGTCCTCAGGCATCTATTTTCACTATCATTTCCATTATAAAAAAAAATTTGCTGCTTTTTTGCGGGCTTTCCCGACCAGCAAAAAAAGGTCTTACAAAATTTTAAATGCTTTTTTTATACACAAATATAAAACTATGTACCAACAATATTGTTCGCGTTAAAATTAAATCTGTGTCTCGAAAGGGCTGACCGGTAAAATGAAGCTGTCAGTAATAATAACGTCACCGTTCCCTGAGCTTTACCCCCCATTATTACCCGCTGCTTCCCTAGAAAGTAAATTTCCATGTACGGTAGCTATAGCGCAAAGGTTACGTCCGATTTTTGTGTAATTTTTGAAATACATTTTAATTGTTTCTGCAGGTGACCAAAATCGAGGGTAAAAATAATGTTTAAAATAAGGTTAGAACTATTGCTTAGTTTTTGTAGAGCCGTAGAAACAAAGTAATGCAAAATAAAAAATTTATTACTTTCCATTGAAAATAACATCATTGTCGTGCCTTCGTTATCGCCATCGTTATTGTGCTGTAACTCATTAACAAAAATAGATATTAGGTACATTTCCATAAGGTTTTACTTTCCACTTTCTTGTATCCTCTTTTGTAGCCGCAACCCATCACATAAATACTTTTAAATCTAGAATCCTCTCTTCATTTTACCTTGCTGTTTCCATTCGATTCCATTCCATTCGTTCTGTCTCTTCCTTTCTACTTTCCCTTTTCATTTCTAAATTGTTTAAAGATAAAAAATAATTTTGTATTCTTTTTGTCCATGCCTTTTATTTTAATGGAGAGGAGTAAGTGGAGGGAGAAGCAATTTTCTTTATGGAATTTAATTAATCCATCATTGGCAGATGTTTTAATAGAAAAAAAAAGATGAAAGCATTTTTCATTTCAAAAAAACAAAGAAAAATGTAGAGATGGAAACAGAACAAGAGAGAAACAAGGTGGGGGCCCACAGTTTGCCCTGCGGCGAGGATTAGCATGAACCATGAAGATAATAATATGTATACCTATTAAGTAATCTTCCATTACGACTGGGGGGACAATGCTTCATCCCCTGATTTTCTTTGGATGTCATTTTTAGCTCATCGTCTCCATGCTCACTACTTTCCATTGCAATTGCATCAGAGACGTAGTTAATTGCAAGTTTTTATTTTCTAATTTTAGAACATCTCGATATCGATATGACGGAAGTTTAACCGCAAAATATATGATTCCAAACGTTAAATTTCCTTTAGATTATTATGGACATAATCGTTTAGTCTTCCATTCTATCTTTTCTCCTCTTCTACGCCACTGGTTTCATAAACCCAAATCATCCACATAGGGTATATTGCAAAATAAAGGGGTAAATCACTCAATCAACTTAAAATTAGCTATATTACCATTTTATTCTAGTTAGTCCTCCAGGCTGACCACCACTCTTCATCGTCTAATTATTTACAGTTTCCTTTCTGTACGTCCCCCTCCAGCCCCCTGAATCACCCGTTTCGTTCTTTCTGTCTCGCTCTGACCCTCTAGCTCGCTCCAACTTTCATTTAATTCTTCCTAACATGCACAATATCCCATTCAACGCTTCCAACCAAATTCAATTCGATACTATATATTCGATGTTGTTTGTGGGAATCAGCACATCCTCCCTTGATTTACTCACAAATGCCCATTGGGCAAACAGTTTTTTGTGTGTTGGAGAAAATGTTTAAATCCATTAGTATGGCAAGGAAATTATTCGATAGGTATTCTACAAACTAATACATTATTAATGAATCATTTTTAAAAATATTGAAGTTAAAAGTTCTCTATAGGCAGACTAGCATATTTATAAAGTTCATATCCAAATCATGAATTTATGTAATAGTTTGCATCGTGTGTATTAAGGCATCGATAAACAGAACTGACGAAAAGATGTTATCTAATCTTATAATATTTGTATTCAATGATAGTTATTCATGTATTAAGCTCAAAAAGTGATGCTTTGTTGCTCGCAAGTGAGAGTTGGCGCGTGCTTGCGGAGCGCGATAATCACTGAGAGCACCTAAGTAACTTTTTGTTCGAAATGCATATTACGTTTTTTCTGCAATCAAAAAAGCCAACTACATAAATTATGCAAATTTATTTCTATTCTAGAACAAACAAATTAGACGCCAATTTCCTCCATGACAATGAGAGTTTTAATTGTAACTATCTAATATGATTGTAATTTTACTTTCGAATGTGAAATTAATTTAATGCTATCGAATGCTTGAATTTGTTTTAATAAACAAAAGTTTTTACTTATTAAAACTAAAGCATTTTTTTTGGATGATATCCGTTTGACATACGATTGTGTATGTGAAACTAGAATAAGCGTGATTACAATATGGCGAATTCACTACTGCAATATATCTTACTCTTTTCATTCAGTAAAAATATGAGAAAACGATATAATTGACAATCAAAAATTAAATTGTTTGATTATTAATTATTTAGACCTAATTATGTAAATTCATTATAAACATATATAAATTAGTAAATACTATTCATTAATAGCTGAAAATTTAATTCGATTTGATATTAATTTGTCGCAGCCATTTTACAGAAATTATTAAAAAAAATTTCTTCCATCTTTGTTATGTCAACGCCGTTTTCTCTTTGTCGTTAAACTGACAACTCTATTGCCCTAGAGCGGAAAAAAATTAGATACTTGTTAGTACCAGAATCTTGAATAAAAACTGGTGACGCAAATTGATTTTTATATGATTTGGATATTAAATCAATCTGTTGAAATTGATTCTATATTTATAAAATCTGGCCAAAATGTACGTTGGAAAGAGAAAGATGTTTGGCAGTTTATACGTTCGCTTTTCTGTCATTTTACAATTTCCCTAGAACTTTGTTTTCTATTTTACGTTTTTTACTAATTAATAAATATGAATACGTGTTAAAAGCACATTAAAACGGGATAACAAAAGTTTGGGGATAAACGAATAAAGCATGAGATCACAGCGTGACAAATTTACCTCGAATGGTAATATTTATTACCCTTTTATGACCACTGACCACATCAGTGTGGTAACAGAATGATCCGTTCCATACCGACTATCCCGTAACATGCCGAAGCTAAGCCATGACATACGACGGACAATATATAATTGGAATGCCTCTTATCAAATATTTCCTCGAACATACAAACTACATACTTATTATTAAATAATGACGCCTTAAAGATGTTCACACAGGGGGAATTATATGATGTTGAAGATGTTGCTGAACAATTCAATTTTTATCTGTGCAACATAATGGAAATGAAAAATGCAACCAATAAAGGAAACCAGTAAAATGAATGTCCGGCAATAATAGAGAATTTTCGTTAATATAATTAATGTCGAATTGAAAAAGGGAAAGAGATGGTGGGATCGTATAGAACGAGAGTTATTACTACTGCTGCTGCCGCTGCTGTTGCTGTAGGGGTAGTATAATATCGCAGTAGCAGAGTGGTTGAAATATGTAAAGAACATACGAATATAGGGGATGCACGAAGTGTGTATTATGTGAATGTGCGTGCTAATGTGAGTGGATACATATGGACAATAATTGAATATGTGTATGTGTGTGGATCTAATAAACATTCCCATTACAGTCTGACTAAATTTAATTTAAATTGAAATAATTTTTAGATCGTTGAATAAAACTAAGAATAAGAACCTGGACCTAAGAGTATTATTAGTCATATGTATATTTATGGAACCGACCTAAATTTGCACATTATATTAGTAAATGGCAAGGTTATTAAGTACAAAGGCACTGTAAGCATTGAGGAAAATAGTGAATGTAAAAAATATGTTACAATAGTCACAGCTAGAAGAGAAGGTAGGTAGATTCCGCCAGTTCAATTTATCTGTTTCGTTATTTTTCGCGGGTATTGATGTTTTTGTAGATGTTCTTGTTCGTTCATTCAACTTCCGAACCTTGATCTTCATAATTCTAACATATACAAATGCACAAGGATGTCATCTTACGCCGTACATAGAGAAAAACAGTATACCAACATTACAACTACGATTTAGAGAAGTTTGATTACATTAAATCAATGTAAAATTTTGTGTGTTCAAATTGGTATTGAAATGCAGTGTAATTATTACGAATATTTATTATATATATATTATAATATACATTTATTATCATTTATTATATATAATATATATATATTATATATTCGTAATAAACTAGACTTTTCGACACCCGCTTTAGTCGATCTGTGTGCCGAAAAGTAGAAGTTTTTCGTAAGCAATTTAGTGACGTATAATAACGTAATTTCGTAGTTTTATTTGTTAAATTATATTAAAATTCATCTTCTAAATTCACTTATTACCACAAAACCTACTTTCAGCAAAAACAAAACAATTTCTGGATTAAATGGCAGACACAATTAATTTTTTAAGTTAATTATTTGTTGATTAAAATTACCTCATTGGACAAATTAGCGTTGAATACGCGTGTGAAAACCCGATCTTTGGTGCGAACGAGTTTGAAGTATGAGTTGAAGTTTCATTAGTTTTATACACTTGTATTCAAATGTACTATTTTTAAATTCGGTGCCGAAAAGTGCACGTTTCATGCTAATGATTTAATATTATTACTATTTTCGATATCTGCTCGGGCTTCAGCGTTTAATTTTCCTAAAGAAGGAATTAAAAAAAATACGTAGTGAAGCGAAAGGCTTTAGCGGCGCGAAAAGAGGATTAATCACGTGGTGTCAACAAACTCCCCCCCCCCAAGTTGCCGGCATCGGCAACTTGGGGGGGATTAAATTCCGTACAGCTTCTTGTCGATTTCCGTGTTGATTTAAAACTTCTACCACTCGTACAACTCCATCTTTACCAGACAGAACTTTGGTATACGGGCTAGTGGCCAAAAACTGGGCGTGTCGTATGAACTGATATGTTTAGCCAGAATCATTCTGGCTGCTTCTCCAGTCAGAAAACTTCGAAGATATCGTAGTTTTTCGACATCGGAGAGAACGGAATTGGAGTCTATCGAAGCGACAAACATGTCACGAAAAGTGACCCATTGATTACGGTCCCCAGCAAATCTTAAAATTTCCAATTTTGGCAGCGTTATATTGGTGATGATGATGGAGCTGGAACTCTCGAGGGTGTTGTTGATTGGCTCCTGCTGCGGCTTTGACGCAATAGAAGAGCTCGACAGGTAGTCGCACGTGATTCGATTTCATCAAATTCTGCCAGTGTTGCTTCATCAGCCGAGGTAGTGGAATCGCTTTCAATGAGTTGGAGATAAGCCTGGAATTAGTGGTTTATGTCAGATAGCGTCAATGATTTCCGCAGGGTCCCCATCAGAGATCGCTTCAGCTCGATCACATGGTAATATAACGTTGGCCTAGACAAATTTATGGCACTATAATATGCACGAAATTATAATCGAAAATCGATAGAAAATGTTGGCACTATTGACGCGAACAACACTGTTTACACGCACAGATGCTGTAAGATTCATGCAGATGTATGAATCGGTCCCTTCTCGGGAGCCAAAATTTGATGGGAGTTTCTTGAAGATATTCTAATTCGGCGGTTGAAATGAAAGTTCTCGGGCGCCAGACAATGATTTATTTACACTGTAATTATATTATATTTATTTACAATATTACAAATATTTTATTTACAAAAATAAAATCCACCACTAGTACACTCTAGAAGAATCCCAATGTATTTTTAATAAATGAAATTGTCTAGAACTGTCTTGACGAACATAGATTATTCAAATCGGTTCGCCATAGATTAATCAGAACAATTGTGAGAATATTCTAAGATGCACATTTTATATCAAAAGTCCTCAATTTTCGCTTTCGATATCAGTTAATGTCATATGCATATGCTTAGATACGCGTCGTATAAATAAATATTTGTATAAGAATCCGCTCGGAAAATCTGTATACAGGGTGTAAAGTATGAGTTGTAGGAAAGTCACACCACGTATAGGTCATTGTAAAACAAACCGTTTGTTATGGAAGGGTAGGTCTAGCTTCAATAGTTTCCTAGATAATCGACATTTTCTGATTTCTTCAAAAACGTTCGTGAACCGCAATGTAGCTGGTCTACGCAATACTAGGTCTTGAAAAGTAGAATAAACATTGAACTCATTAACGAGTTCAATGTCACACGTAGTATAAAATTTGGCCATTTCTTGTGAGAGACAGTGGCGGCGTTTTAATAATTTAGGCTAATTTTTATGGTATCAATTTTTCCCAATTTTCAATCTTTTAATATTAATATTTAGTCAATAACAAATTTTTATCTTTGCAATTAAATGAATTATTAAATGCAGTCGTTGATCTATAAAATTTTTGACATGATTGGAAGATGAATTTTAAGTAATTCAACTAATTTTTTAATGTGTTAGATTAAGCATTGAAAACGAGTAGTAACTATTAATACTAAACATTTAACATTCCATAAAACAAAATATCGATTTAATAATATAATATAATTTCGGTTTTTATCGAAAAAAAGGAATAATGGCGACAACGCTGGTTGCTCACTAGCCGGCTGCGATACAAACAATAATAATAATAATAATTTCCAATACAAAATGTTATCGTTATTCAGAGACAAAAAAAGCTTCGCTTCTCAAAGGAGAAGCGGTGACTTCATTTTAACAATAAATCAGAAGTAATTATTTTTATTATTAACTAATTTTTGTTTTGAATATGAAATTTATTTGAAATTTATTTCTAATAATTTTTATTTGAATGCGTGAAGAAAACGTCTCCATGAATAAAAGGATTTTTTTGCTTTTGATTAATCATTTAATTTCGAAATAAAATAGTAGTTCATATCGTAATGTACTCCGTATCAGCTAACAAAACATACGTGACATTTTTTGTTTATTAAAAATGTGTTATTAACCTGTATGCAGCAATATCTACTTATTTAATAACATTGTGTTAGCTTGACTGGAATTAGTCATTCTTTAAGTACACAGCAAACATAAAAACATTGCACTAGCGAGTTATCAATAATTATTTCTTGGAATTAAATGGATTTATTTTATAGTGAGAGCTGAAAATAATAAAGAAAGAGAAAAAAGATAATTAGAAAGAAACAATCTACCAGCAGAAGCAATCGAATGGTAGTGGTGGTGTTAACCATTTAATTCGACGGAGAAAGGGAGAGAGATGAAATACTATGTACATGAACAAGACAAAGATACGGAAATCTCTTTGGCAAATATTTTTTTGAGTTGTGTGTGTGAATCAGCTGTCTGTCAGTAACCGAGAAATTACGCGACATGTCGAAGTTTCTAATTACACAGTGTTACGTGTATTACGGAAAAATTGACACTATCCACAGACAACGTGTCTATGCTTCGGAACCGCAAGTAGTAGATTTTAAAGACAGTTATAAATTAATGAACGGGTCGGCATTGTGGGGAATTATTCGACCGGTGTTTTACCTTTTCGTTTAACTGGAGAAACGTATCTGGAATTTTTTAGAAATAATTTATGAGAACTATTGGAAGATGTCCCATTAAAATTACGTCATGATACGTGGTCTATGTATGAACATTTCATCTTCTAATGAAAATGTTCCGAATAGGTGGATAGGCCCTGGAAGACCTATTGCGTGACCAGTTAGATCCCCTAAATTAAATTTCTTAGACTTTTATTTAAGATTTTAGATTTTAGATTATATTTTATTTATGGGACTACAGGAAATATCTGGTGTATTCAGTACAAAGAGCCCTTTGTACTGAAGATGCACTTCATGCACGAATTTTTAAACTTAAAAGAATAATTCGTGAAAAGCTGCAGAACTATTTTCAGGAGTTCATGAACCTTTTATAAATCGGGCTCAGCATAGGATTGAAAAAAATGGTAGTCATATTAAACACAATCTGTAAATAATTAATAAATTACTAATGAATTGATAGTGGGTGATATGTTGTAGCGTATTACTACTCTGGGCATTGTACTTTTATTGTAAGGTTAAGTGTGATTTGCATTTTCTAATGTATTTTTGTATTTCTGTTGTAATATATTCATTGTCTAGTGCTGTGGACATTTGGTTATGTGATGATATTAGTTATTAATTGCGGGCGGTAGCGGAGTGGTAAGCCATACCATCTATCCTGGTAAGTTGAAGTTCATTACTAATTTATCGCAATAATTACACCAAATATTAGTGGTATGCAGTTATTGTCTTAATTTGCTTTGCCCTAATAAAGGTAACATTAACGAACTGTTTGTGTAATTGTAATTTGCTAGCAAGATTACGAAAAGTACATTTTTTTTTAACTAGACATAAGTAAAGAAGTTTTTATTGGTTTAAAAAAAAAATTTAAAGTACTATGCAATAGAACAAAATTGCGCCAACAAAGTTGAAATTAGATTTAAAAATATTAAATAAACTTCAAAACAGATTTCATTTTTTTTAAGTAAAATTTTTTTTCTATTTTACATTACATAGCTTTTATAACTTTTTTTAAATATTGTATATTTGTAATAAAAGTGTTTTTGAAACGTATTTTCGAAACTTGATAAACAATGTTCAATTTCTCTGATTAAATTTTTTTATTCTAATATCATGACAAATAAAAAAATAAAAATAAAGAAGTGTGACCTTGCCTCATTTGCTGTGTGGGCAAGTTATTGCAAATGTTATTTCATCGACGTGCTGCTTGATAACGACTGTTTACGGTCGATCGGCTAGAGCTGCCGTAGAGTACAGTGGGTATCAAACTGTTTCGAACAGTTTTTAAATATTACGCAATATTGTAAAATAATTAAAGTTGATTTTCCGGAAAAAAGTTATAAAGAAAAGTTGTTTGTATTGATGTCAGGAGTACGTGGTGTGAATATTCTAGAACTCTAAATTAACACCCTGTATAAATAGTCTTTGTTATATTGTTCAAGTAGTGTTCCTAAATTGTGTTTAATAATTGTGTTGATTCTTTTGTGTTCCTCTTAGACATTTTTCTTTTAATTCAATAATTAATTTTTTTAAATTTCAAAGTGCAATTATTACTTTTACACTCATTCGAACTCACAAGACTAGAACGTTACGATATTTATTCTGGCAGCATAGAAATAAATTTTATTATTCATCTATTCACCCATACAAATTTCATAGTTTGCTATATTCTTCGTGTGCTAATTTGAGTCTAATCCACGTAACTAGCCACGCAAAAAAATAATGAAACGGTCCGTTGTGGATCATACAATTGTAAAGAAATTATCAGAATCTGATTAAAATTCGTCGATAGAAAATTGATTATATGTATACGTATGTGTAGATTGCCTAAATTTTATAAAGATTTAATTTTTATCACACGTAGTATTTCTAAAATCTCTTTTGTTTATTTACTAATATTTTCCTTTAGTTAATTTAGATTAAATCAATAATCCTAATTTCTAATTAGGTGTACATGTGTTACTTTCAAGTTCGAACATGAACATGGTTACGATCAAATACATATGTAGTTCCGATATCGCCACAATTAATTTATTGTTCTCACTTTAGCGTCTTCTCAATCCGACTCATACATTTGGTTATGAAAAATATGTTTGTTGATTAGTCTAGCGAACTCGCCCAAATTAGTATTGCCCCTGAATGGCCGTAATCGTTTCTGTGCATGAAATTCAATATTTACCACTTATGCTTAAGTTATAAGAATTTATTTGACCTCATAAAAGGAAAAATCTGTATTTTCTAATTTGAATAGAAAAAGCTTTGTTGATATGCCGCTCGTTATCAAGAAGCAATTTTACATGGGAATAGGTTAAAAGTGTACAGCGTGTAGTGGCAGCGGCCATTATGATAAGGTGGCCGTTAGGGAAGGTTTTACTGTATTAATATCAATTTTTTATTTATTACTATATTTACTTTTAAAAAACAATACTTATTTTGAAGATTACTACTACTTAATACAAATGTTTAAGTTCTTGCATGAACTATACTTACGTTAATGATACACTGACGTATAGCATACCCCAGCTGACTTTAATTGATGTTCAGATAAAGCAACAAAAGCCAATCGAGATGTTATTTACACAATATCATCTGAAAGTACTAACTTTCAGTTAAATAGAACTTGGTTATGCTGGCATGCATAAAGTATATCTTAATAAATCACATTTTACTTCGGCTACACCGTAACAATGTCGGGTTCATTATTAGGCTCAAATCTAGAATGCGTTAATAGTATATTTGAATACAAGTGTCAAAAACCGCTAGTTTTTTGGTGTGAACGGGTTTGAAACACGAGCTGCGGAGCAGTTTCATTAGTGAGCACCAAAGATTGGTTTTTCACACGCGTATTCAACGCTATTTTTTCTAATGAGGTAATTTTAATCAACAAATAATTAATTTAAAAAATTAAGTATGTCTGCCATTTAATTCAGAAATTGCTGTTTTTTGCTGAATGTAGGGTTTGCCGTATTAAGTGAGTTTAGAAGATGAATTTTAATATAATCTACTAATTGAAACTACGAAAATACGTTATTATAAATCACATATATTATTAATCGTATATCATATATTTTTACCCAACCCTATAGCACGTCAGTGAATACTGAGCATAAAGTTAATAAAATGTAGGGAAAAACAAAATTACACCCATTTTTTAAATAAAATTTGCGGTCATAATTTTAATTTGCTGCACGAAAACTCACAAAATTTGATTTTCTCTAAGAACAATGTTAAAGCTGTCTCTGCTAATCGCAGTGCCCTCTAATTCCAGCCCGTTTTTTTCCTCGTTTTCACTCGTTACTCCATCATTATAGTTCTCCAGTTTGTTAAAAAATGTACTTTAACTTTAATGACTTACCGCAGATGGCACTGTGGTGTAACTCTCGAAGAGCATTGAAATAATAGAGAGTTAACTATTTTTAACTAATAAATTCAAAAGCAAATTATAATATACTCCACCATTTTGCCCATTAAATAATTTATTGCGTATTCATATTTTTTGCCATTCATCATTGATGCAAAACGCATTCGTTTATGACATTTTAATTATCAAAAACAATCAATGAGACTTTCCGCCAATACCTGTTATTTTTGTATACGTATACGATAATAATAATCATTACTATTATTATTGAAGGAAGAATAACAATAATACATCATATTATATATCTTTTATTTATTTATTTATATTTGGAAGCAACGACTTTTCCATTTGCGGTAAAATAAATTCATATAAATGTATATATACCTATAACGTGTGGAAAAAGGGGTGAGTTTATTGGTAATTTATTTAAATTATATCGGATTTTATTTAATTATTTTCCAATTGTTGAAAACGGCCCAGTATAGTAAACTGGTGTAGGCGGATAGGAAAAAAGAGCCGAATGTTGAATATGTTGCAGTATTGCAAACATAAGCGTTATTTAAAATGTAAATGAATTTTCTATTATTATACGAATTTTAATTATTATTGTTTTAGTTTTTTCTCTAAGAATTAAATGCGCACGTTTCCTGTAAAACAAAAAGACCACATACCCAATAATAATAATAATAATAGTAATAATAATTTGTATGTATATTATGTTAAAATAATATTTACTCAATATTGTATGAATAAACCAAATGCTATTCAGAAGCAGCACCAGCAGCAATAGTAGCTGCGCTCTTTCGTTTACATACTTCTGCTATATTTTAGTACTTATTCTACTAATATTTGTTAAAATATGAAGTGAAACGTGAATTTTTGGGGATAGTAAAAACGTGAATGTAAAGGGCTAGGCAAATGCTAGCAAAGAGATAGGACGGGGAAGAGAGCTGTATCCAGAGGTTTGTCTTTACGTCTCGTTATATTTTACGAAGACGTAACTCGAAGTTAACGTTGAAAATAACTACAAAAATAACAGAAATACAAAAGTTTCCAAAATTGATTTGTACGCTACTGATTGCACAGCCTGATTTAAAATTCTTCTACTGATGCATTGTATGGATATATATATACTACTATACTATAGTATAGTATATATATAGTATATAGTATATTTAGTGTGAAGCAACCTTTACGATTCGATTACAAAGTCATTAATTATTAATATATCATTGATTTTTATATCACTGGAGGTGTATAATTTTACACAAAAAAAAGGAAACTAAAAAATAAAAGACTGTCACTAATGAATATTTAATTTCAAATTTCAACGGGGACGATAGTTGTAAATTTAACATAAGATGATAAGGGGGTACAGTGTGCGGGATGTTGGCTTATGGGAGTAGGAAAATAGAGGGATGACAAACAACACGAATATTTACAATACTTTCAGTTCGTCTTTGTTTCGTGGATTTTTTTGGTTTCGGTTAAATTTGTGGAAGGATAAAAAAAAAGAGGGAAAAGAGGAAAGAATAAAGCAGGCGGGTTTCTAAAACAAATAGACATTTCGATTCTTGATGTTCGATTTTAACGTGCGATAACGCGAGAGAGTAAAATGTAGATTTATTTGAATTTAGACTAGGGAGGGTGCGCACCTAAGGAAATTTCTTGTTTGAAAAATGATTAAAACAGAAATTTGAATGTAGATAAAAGAATCGTAATTATCTATTTTTTTCAATATTTATTATTACCAGCAGGCAATAGAAAACACGTTTAATTAAATGTTGATTTAAATAAAATTGATCCAATTAAAACTGTGAAAGAAGTGAATAAAGTCGTCCCAGAATTACATAGATCCGAATTGCAGGTATTGCATGTATATACTGGATTTTTTGAAGAATCCAGAACTTTTTTCTGAATAAATTCGCATGCAGTTGTAACACTTTTTGTTTGTTTTGGTGCGCAGTCTCGCATGGTTAGTATTTGCCCGTTCCCATCTAAAAATGAGGACAAGAATAGCTTAAATATCAATTCATATTTCTAGGTTTTAGGCGGTTAAGATAAATTATTAATCCTTTTATAAATTACCATTGAAAGTTGCTTTAATACAAACAAACTCTGTGTTTTTATCAATTTCACCGCCAGTAAAAAATTCCCAAATTTTCCTTTTGATATCGAATATTTTTTCATGCGTTTCGTCTATTTGCTGTTGTTCTAATGTCTCCACATCTTAAAATTATAAAATCTTATAAAAGAATATATCGTCATCTACTGATATACCAGTAAAATACATCTATGACAGTCGCTCAATGTTTGATAGGTGGCGTCCCTTGATAATTAATTCTTTTAAAATATGTTAATTGTTAACTTACCAGTTAGATAATGAGAATTGACGGCTACCAGTTTTCCGGATCGATAAAAATCTCGACAATATACTGGAGAAGCAGGTAAACTGTCCCCGGAATCTCCACACGACTTACTATTGCACCGATAACATTTGGTTACATTTGATGATACTGCAAATGTATTTAAAACTAAGTTTTTCCTTGTCTAGTCCATTAATTAAATCATAAGAGTACCTAGATTATTTTAATATTCATTTCATTTTTTTATTTAATAAATTGTCGCTTGTCGCTCATATAAATTTTATTTCGAATGTTAAAATTTATTGTTGCATATGTTGAATTAAATATGTAGGTATTACGTACGTATAAATTTTAATACAATAAAAGAATTATTCATCCCCCTTAATTCTATGGTCATAGTAATACCCTGTTCCATAAATAATAGAATAATTCATTAGAAAACTTTTAAAATTATGAAATTAAAAAAAGGAATTTTACAAAAAACTTAAATTTTTCTATGGACAAAACTGGGAAAACATGGTAAACAGATTTAAGTTTCAAATTAATGGATTTAGCGAGCAATTTGAAAAGTTTTATTATTAGTCGTCTGGTAAGCGTGATGTCTCGAATATATGTAAAACATATCCGAATTTACGTAGAAAATAAAAGGAAAAATCCTAGAAGCATCATTAGAATGGAACATGGTGGAAACAACAAATAAAAAGTATAAGGATGCAATGGTTCGCACATTTACCGGAAGTTACGGTACGTTTTTACAGTTTACGGTTCGAATTACGGTTATCCTATACGTTTACAGGTTTTTGATTTATTTAATTCAAGCTTTATTCTCATTGTTGAAAATGCATTTACTTTACTGAAGTTACGCTATTTCATTGTAGCAAACAAAAAATAGTGTAAGATAAAAAATACAAAGGGAAATCTAAATAAAAAAACAAATAAGAAATATTCAAAATGGAAATATTATGACAAATATTAGTTAATGTTAGTTTCATGTGAAATAAATGCATGAACATACAAAAAGTGTAAAGTTTTATCAGCAGATATTTTGTTCAGACTTTATAGAGATCATGGCAAAATGCTGAAATATAGGATCTATTTATATTAAAACCATAACGGATTTTTTTAGGTTTCAAATCTTGTTAGAATTACACAGATCATTCCCCCGGTCCCCCTTACATAAAGATTTACATAGAAAAATAGATTACAGTTTGTACAACATACTTGATTATTGATACATATTCGACCACAGTAAACTTTTTTTGGAAAAACTGGGTACTAAAAATAATTAATTATATGGCTACGTCTGCTTTGAATGAAAAATTTTGAATTTTGAATGAAACTGCACTCGTATCCACAACCGTTACATCACTAATACAAAGTTTTAATAAAAGTGTCTCCAATTTGGGCGCCCCTAACCTACATTAATGTTTTTTCTCTTAATTTTTCTAACCCTTTGGTATAAAACCAAATAAGATATTAGACAAGCCGCCAAAATGCAGCGTAATTACTACTATGTTTCACTTAAAAAAAACATGGATGTAATAAAAAATGATCAGAAAAAACACATATTTATTTGTATGTTATTACTAACCTGTTATAAAAACCGTAGAAAAAGTTACGAGTATAACAACAGCTGAATGTTTCAACATTATTTTATAAAATTTTAATAAAGTAACTAACAAAAAATGGCGAAAACTAAAGCATAACTGATAGAATTCCACAATTTTCCATTATTTTATGGTGAAAATTATCTATATTAGCAAACATCAATTTATCTATCAATAGTAATAAAAAATTCAACAATTTTAGATTTTTTAGTTCAATTTTGAAATCATATTTTATGTATTTGTTTAAAGCAAAATCGTCAATAATTTTGTGTTAATTTATGATGATAAATTTTAATGGGTGCAGATTTTAGATAAAAAATTCCATCGTAAAAATGAGGGCAGTACAAAATATTGCATATTTCAAATCGACAATTGGAATAAATGAGATGATTAATTAAAACTAAAATAAACAATTGAAAACAGTTCAATGGCAGTTGAATAGGGAAATAACGTGTGGCTAGACTAGGGATAAATTGAATTATTTGGTTCAATTTTCTATTGTAGAAAGTTTCTTATTTACACGGCCCTCGTAACTTAATTTTTCGGCATTTATTTTGTTTTAGTGTTTCCATTACTCAGAAATAATTAATAAGAACTTTACAAGCTTAGTATTAGTAAAATTAAAAGATAAGAGTGGGACAGTTTAAAAACGAAAATTCCATTAAAAATACTGCAGATTTTATGTTTTCCATTGTCATTTATGATTGATCAATAAAGTGGCAATAATTTATACAGATAAAAAGATTATGTAATGGATAGATTCAGAGTTATGAATACATGAAAAAAATTACCCAAATCTATATATGAGTACTTAGTTCTTGACTAAAGAAAAACTAAATATTATTTTAATTTATGTACATATTGACAGCTTTATTCATTTATCCTCCCATTTGCTTTCATTGTATTCATATAGTGGCATGTGTATAACGGTGAGATTATTCGTGGTAAAATGTAAATCCTTTAATGAAATAATTGATCATATGTGCATAACATGAAGCTTAGTGTGATCATCCGCGGAGAGTGAGTGAGTGAGAGCGAAACAGTGTGATCTGGGAGAGGATGTTTCCAAATAGGCCAATGGCGGCAACTGCCAATTGGCGCAACACGTCTACATAAATGAATGTGTCAGTGAAGCGAGGCTTTAGGCGTACACAGAGAATATGTATGATAATAATTGCATTTCAGTTTATATCATAGTATAGAAATAACAATGTTCAAGGTTTAGTTATACGTATTCAGAGAAAATGAAGGTGCTTGCTAAATCTAAGCCACTCCTTTACATGAGCATAATAAGCACGCTGCGCACTTCCTCACTTAGTCTCGTATAAATAATATGAATAGTCTCTCTGTTTTAAGATATTAGATTTATTGTAAATATCCGCAGCAGATCTAATATTTAAGTGGATGTTAAGGTTTGGCGCATAAACCAATTTTCTTTGCTTGATATTCTTATATATATTTTTTTTACATGCTAGTTAACTGTGATGCTGATATTTTATTTCATTTGTTTGCATGGAACTTGACAGACGAAATGAGAGCCAAAATTATGATGTAAATGATGTAACATCAGCTGCCCTTGTCCTCTATTTTTATTACAAATCCTTGTGTAAGACAGAATTGAGTAAGATGAATTTTATCAAGACAGTTGTCCTGATAAAAATGACCCTTTAATGGGCTATGTGCAAATGATATAATATTAAATATGTGGCGTGTCCATTGGCAATGAAAGGACAAGCTGGCAACTGTCAAAAGAATACATTGTACTAATATGTAATTGCCTTTTGGTTTCTATATGTATGTAGTGGATGTCCACCACTTCTTCGCAATTGATCCTCGACACGAATACTTATTTTTCCCCCTTGTTCCATGTTTGATGTTAATGTCGTAAAAGAAGAGTGCGGAAGAAAAAAAGGTATAACTTAATAGTAATGGGTTTGATATGGTATGTTTGAGAAATTAATGTTATTTATATTATCTACTCAGAGAATTCAGTGTTGTTGTCTATTAAAAGGGACTATAGTATAGATAAAGACGAGTACACTAAAATATTCGAAAAAGATCCATTACTCATCCGATATTTAATGTGAACTCAAATATATAGCATATTAAGTATATTTGAGTCTCATATTTATTAAATACTTACAACACACCCACAAAGTTACAAGGAAATCTTTGTCAATATATTGACAACTAATATATATATACAATATAATATAATATAATATGTACCATTATAAATATATCAATATTTGGAAAAATATTATATTGTTAATATTGTTTAGGTTTTAATTTGAAATTCATATTTCAGGAAAATGTAAATTCCAGAAAGCAGCAACAAGCGTAACCTATCTTTAGGCAATACAATTTAAATCTTCTGTGTATAGTATTGCAAATGAACCTGCTCTCTCCTTTCCCCTTCCTTCTCTTTTTCTCGGTATATGCATACACAATCTTTCAATTTTAATAAACTCGTCCTCCCCAAAAAATTTCGTCCCACCTATTTTATCGCAAAAAAGAAAATCATAATGTAATCGACTGATTACATTCTTCTTCTTTGTATTTTATTCAATCGTGAAAAATGCATTTTAATAATAATTGTGTACATTTTTATGTCTTGTTCATTTTTATGATTTAAAATGTTCAAAAAAGTGGAAGTCAAACAAACGTTTAAAGTTTGTATATGCAGATGTAGTATATGGCAAAAAGACAGGGCTTTTTTTCCAATTTAAAAATATTATTTTGCCTTAGGCTTGTTGGCTGTTCAAAAATAAAATATAATGAAACCGTCAAATGCAATGAGCTTACAAGCGCATCTCATTTTTTAATTTTTTATACTGTCTGCTGGAACAGAGAGGAAGTTATTTATATTGCATCCCTCAAACATGAGGAGATTCAAAACATTTTCCATTAAAGATAAATTCAATTAATTCTATTATGATACAGTATAGCGTACGTTCGAAATTAACACTCGCCTACGTCATCACTGATTCAGTTAAATTACATTGTTGCCAATGTATTGAGAAGCAGAGTAAAGTGGCAACAGAAATTTGTTTCACCTCTTATTCTTGCTGTTCTTCGTCAATTCTCAACCCATTCTATTTTCATCCATTTCTCAACCCCTTTATTTAGAAATGCCTTTCATTCGCACGCTCTTGGAATTAATACATTTTGATTGCATTATTAGAGAATATTGCTTCGAAATGACACTAGCGTTTTGGGATTACTGCCGCAGCAATGGCTGCTGATAGCATCGTGTAGGTACACAATATATAATGTATGTATGTAGGTATACTTACCATTTTACTTGTAATAAAGTGACAAACAAATTTTGTCTAACGTTTTTTTGGCAGACGAGAAAACGAATAGGGAACAAATATTAATGGATCATCATATTTATAATTACTTTATCTGGGATGACTTTTGATACATATGAATTAGATATATTAAGCACTATTATAAAGATGATATTTGAGTGGTAATAAATGCCGATAATTGTCTGGGTAGTAGTCTGTGATGAAGTTCAAGGCACTGAACTTACAGACATTTTTTATTCGACTTCGAAGGAAGCCATATCTTAAATTATTAGAATCTAATTAATAATTAAATGCATCTATTACAATGAATAAAATATTACATAAGTTGAAACTGTTGACAGTTGAATGTTTGCATTAACTTATTTAATATCAAAAGGCATTCGTGCTTCATTCCAAATGATAATAAAAATACAACATTAATTTGATTAGCCCTTTTCTATCTCTATCACTCTTATTCATCTAAGTCTTGTTTATTTTTTCCTTGCTTTGTTCTTTCCAATTTTCATTCTTCCATTTTGTATTGTCAATAATATGCCCATAAATTATTTAGTAGTTGTCATTATTCCTTTTCGATTTAGGAAAATTAAAAGTAGTAAAACTTGGATGACAAATGATGATAAGAAATCAATAAACGATAATTTGTTTATTTTGAGCAATAACATTATTATTTACTTATTTATTCATTTCAGATAAAGGAAAAAACATAGCATAGTTAAGTCAATTTATGTATGGCTATGTCAACGTCAGTGTCATTTCAATCAATCAATGCAAGACTGACAGGGAGAGAGAGCGAGTCATGGATGGAGAGACTGAAGGTTAACTAAGTGTATATGTGTGTATAAAAGAGAAAGGACACAAACAAGTATCAATTCGTTGTGTATTTTGTGCTTCGTGTCCCACTTTTTTTTATATTAAAATAATAATAGACAATAGCAAGGTCTTACAGGTGAATGCAGGACAGGTTTTAGTCAATGATGAAAAACTTTTTCTCTTAATTGTAATTAAGATCAGGAGTGATAAAACATGTTTTGCTAACGAATACAGTTGTACTTTAAAATGGCTCATCACCATAATATTACATTAACACATAAGAGACATTTACATCTCAATTCTCGCCATCTGATGGTACCTAATTTGTTGTATGTGCTACCATGTAATGTAACGATGCCATCATCAATTTGAAGATTTCTCCGGAAAAGGAAATCTAAAAATATCGTCATGCTAAGCTAATCAGTACCAAATCAACATAAATTTGTTTATAATTATTATTATTATTGTTTTTTATTCAATATATACATACATATATGTCAATCTATATGTAGTCATTCACCCACGCAAAAATTTTTACTTGCTTTCCCTATTTTTAAAAATTCTTCAACTTATAATAATTCCATTCGCTCACTGAAATTACCATTGTTATAAGGATATTAAATAAAATCAGTAATGCACAGGTTGATTGTGAACCAATCCATTCACAGTATTACTAGGAATTTTAATCATCATCATCATCATCATCGCTACCATGTACATATAGATATTATGATCATTAGCCATGGAAGAGAAAGAGAAAAAAGCGGGAGAGAGAGAAAGGGAAAGAGAGGTTTTTTCCTATTTTTCTTTTCATGACTTAATTGTTATTAATTTTTAAACATCTTAGTTTATGTGCGTTTGTTGCTGAGTTGTTGCAGATTATTTTTGTTTCGTTTTTATAAAAGATGTTTGTAAAATGTTTAAAGGCGTTACTGTTCTTTATGGTAATGGAAAGGATAGTACTTGGATGGCCAACAATGTATAAAATTGATGAGAATCAAATCTTGAAAAAAGGTAGGTAGAAATTCAGAAGAATATTTTAATTCTTTCATTTCTGAAGCAATTTAATTACGCATTGCGTATTCTAAAAATTTGTGAATTTGCTGCGGTTAAGAATCTTTTTTAATGCATAACATAAATTCTTTCCATATCGATTAAAATTGTATTTACTTTTTTTATTACCGATACATTATTATTGTCTCTCAACAGTAATATCCAAAATAACTATTATTTATCCATGAAACTGAAATTCATTTATACCCTCCATTAATATTATAATGGCAAACGCAATAATAATTAATTTCATATCTTTCCACGTATAGGTATGTTCATGTATGTATTTGTACATTTCAGTCAGTTCAGCTTAACTCATCATAAAATAATTATAATAATAATGATATAAAATAATAATTTATTCCATTTTCATGTATGGAAACATTAATGGAAAATTTTATTGAATGGATTGTATAAAACCAATATAATTAATATTATTAGTTGTGTATTCCTCCTAAACTTGTGTGTATGTATATATTATGTATGGGATGGGAATTAGAAAAAGTAATTAATATATGTTCAATATATGAATGAATGTATTCCAGACTTAATTCCCGTATCATCAACAGTTATTCCATTACCAATTTATAAAGTTAGTTCAGCTGGATATAATTTGAAACTTTCAAAAGAAGAAGAGATTAACGTAAAACCAAAAGGACAAATATCACTAATCACAGGTGAGCGACGCAACGAACAGCAACATATTACAAACAATAAACATGTTACCTACATATATACGTTTAATCAGATAATAACAGCTAATTTTATATATTTATGTTTTGTTAATTACAGTGAACAGCAAAAAAGCAGCACTAAAAGAAGACAAAAAAGCGAACGTTACACAAACATCGAAAAAAGATACAGGATTATCAATCTTATAAGTAGAAAAGTTGATAGATAAAAAGGCGAAATTATAAAACCAAAAGTTACCAATATTAACAATGATTACCTGACTAATGAACTATTTTCTTTTTCGATTGCGTAAATAAAAAAATATACATTTAATTGTTTTGTGATATATAAATATAAAATTATATGTATTAATAGTAGATTACAGGGCGAGCAGGGAAGCTTGCCATTACACTCAAGAAATTAGTCTAGTATGGCAAGCTGACACCGCGAGGCTTGTATACTATTTTATTGCAAATCGCATACTTTAATTATTACATCAATGAAATAAACAAATAATAATTAAAATTTTTAATAGGACTGACTACTGGAAATATTTATTATATTATTTTATTTATACAAAAATTACACAGGAGCAAGCATGTATTTTTTTTGATTTGTTACAATTTATTTATATATAATTTTATTAATTAATTCTAACGAAACAAAATAAATTGTCGAACTAAGAAGTTGTTTTGTTTGGTTACTTTTGTTAGTAAGTTAGGTTAGGTTAACATCTATTGTTTTAAATATTATATTTTCTAAATAATGCTTTTTATCATTTAAAAGTACTTACCTATTAGTTTCTTTTTTTTTTAATTTAATTTCTTTCTTGTACTAATAATTAGTTATTTTATTATTAATACACTTTTCTTATTTTTCTCTTCACTACGGAATGAGTGAAAGTTACTCACTCTAGCTAGATCACCCCACATACATAAATTTGAAAACAATTAATATTCCAGTTTCCATGTAACTTTTGAAGATATAAATACAGCCGCCATTATTTTCTCCGCCTTAGCGGGGAAGTATATGACTTGCTTCTTCTTCTTCTTCTTCAGTAAAGAATAGCCTATTTTCAAACTTTTTAAATGTCAATAATAAATGCATTACATATGCGATTTGGAATAAAAGTATATTGTACGTAACATTAATAGTAATAAATTGAATTATTTTTTATGTGAAGTTTATCGGGGTGTTCAGATTTAGTGTATCCGCTTATTGACTTTTCTTTAATGGCTTTTCAAACCAGAAAATGTAGTCTATGATCTAGTTGGGTGTGAATTCCACTTTAGGTGATCTCTGCGCGCCATAATTTTTCAATTTTGCAGTTTTTGTAAACATGTATTATTACAAAAAATTAAAAAAAAAAATGCTGGACACGGAAGAAGTTTTGAATAATTTACAACGGAATTGTCCGGCAAACAACAGGAAAGAATGGAGAAAGTTTTGCGACGCAGTGACGCGAAGCGAAAACGTATAAGCCTAGACAAATAAAGAAAAAAAGATAAAGACTAACAAGCCTACACCAGGAATGGTAGACAGGCTTTACGATACATATATATATATATATATATATATTGTCCCAGTTGCCAATATTGAATTTTTCTAATTTTATGCTAAAATTGTGGAATTTCCTTATAATTAGTGGCAATTAGCTGGAAAATTATGAATTTAAAGAGAAATTTTGCGACGTTGCCAGTTTTCCATTTTTCTAACTTTACGCAAAAATTGTGTAATTCACTTATGATTAGTGACAACCAGATGAGAAATTATGATTTAAAGACGATAAATTTTGCGACGTTGCCAACTTCCTATTTTTTTGGTATTTTACGCTAAAATTGTCAAATTCACTTGTGATTAGTGGCAATTAGATAAGAAATTATCAATTTAAAGATAAGAAATTTTGCGACGTTGCCACTTTCCTATTTTTTGGTATTTTACGCTAAAATTAATAAAGATCACCTATAAGTAGTGGCAATTAGATAAAAAATTATGTATTTAAAGCAGAGAAATTTTGCGATGTTGCTAATTTTCCATTTTTCTAATATTACCCAAAAATTGTAAAATTCATTGATGATTAGTGGCAATTAGATGAGAAATTATGAATATAAAGACTAGAAATTGTGCGACATTGCCAACTTGCTATTTTTTTCCGCTACATTTGTAAAATTCACTTATGATTAGTGGCAATTAGATAAGAAATTATGAATTTAAAGAGGAAAAATTTTGCGACATTGCCAATATTCAATTTTTCTAATTTTAAGTTAAAATTGTAAAATTCACTTATGGTAATTAGTGGTAATTATGGTTTGGTTGTGGGTTCTGCCTTATAGAGAGTTCTAACTCGGGTCGAGTTCTTCGACTATGCTTTATAATTCCCATTACCTGAATTATGGAGTATTAGACGGCAATATAGTCGTTTATAAACGAAACTTTTGATATATTACATGTAGTCAATTAATTAAAACATTTATATTAACGGCTATTTTCGCTCTGCTGATGCCGATTAAGTTCGAGTACTCATAGTATTTAATTCGGAAAGTGACCCACGACGAAGTCAGGTTTATACACTAGTTAAAAATAAATATAGACAATGTGAAGGAAATAAAAATAAATTCGATTTCTAGATAATCTCATGTTGTAGCGGTTCCATTCTGTAATTGATTTAATAATAAACTTTATATATACAGGCTGTATATATGTATGTAGTATATTAAACTTACTTATAATAATGTAAGTACATATGGGGTTACCCGTGGGTGTGTGCTGTGCACTACCAGTGAACTCTATACTAACTTAAAGTAGGTACAGGTGCACTACAGTATGCGTTTTCTTTCTATCGGCATCAGGAATAATCTCACTTTGTTTAATGAGTACAACTAAAAAAGTAATCTATAATCCAGCTAGATATGCATTTTGTTTTAAGTAATAAGATGTCTCACTAATCGAATTATTGCAAGAGAATATCAGTTAGTTTTTAGTTTTTAATAAAAATTAGAATTTTAAAACCTTTAAAGAAGATAATTATAACTAAAAAGTCAATAATTTCTTATTATTATTTGTATTGGAGTTACCTTATCAATATGGAAAATTTAAAGCCTGTGATAACTTTAATAATTATTTATTTGGCAATATATGTGGAATAAGAACAAGTAAAAATACAGATTTTTACTATTTCAAGAGTATTTGAACAAATTTAATATTACCTAGTCGTATAAAAATACTGATAAATATATAGATATACCAGTCTGTAACTGGGTAAGTGATAAAATATGAAAGCAAGTTAAGATTTCTTTAAGTATTTCAATTTTTTAATTTGTATATCATCAACCACTTATTTTTCGATTACATTTGATTATTTAATATTTAATATATACTTTATTGAGCCTTATCTTTTATTGGTCTAACTTCGAGATTTAAAAAAATTGCTTTTGAAAAGTGGTCTTCTTATCGACAAGTACTTTTACTTTAATATCTCAATTTTAGCAATAAAAACTTTCAGTTTCACCAAGATTTTCTATACTACTGTATAAAGTATCCTGGACTGGTTTTAAAAATTAATTGTGTTAACTGGCGTTCTAATTTGAATGGGTATATTTCTCTAATAATTTGGAGTAATACATTATATAATATTATCATATTATTAACTAGTAAGGCAAAATAGCCAATTATTATTTAACTATTTCATTTTATATTTCAATTTAAGATTAATTTACTTCCGTGTGGATTTTTGCGTAGTTTTAAATTGTACTTGTGTTCTTTCTTTAAAAGTATCGTGTTATATGTTTTAATACTCTTCAATATGTCTGATAATTTGGTAAGTTAGCTAAAATAAATGATCAAAGGAATAAGTTTTACAGTAGTGTTCGGACTGTAATGCCAGTCCGACAGTTTGAAATTATTTTAATAGAAAAACGAACTTCCATTCACGGTCGATGCAAAGAAAATTGTTCAAATCTTCTATATTAATTTATATAAGCAAAAAAGGTAAAGACGAAACAAAGAAATAAGAACAAAAAGTATTTATCTTTGGCATAAGGTTAAAGGTTTTATCACCAAAATGGTAGTAGCCTTTTATTTAATAAAAATAAAGAGCATATTTATATATTTATATGCATATTATGTATTTATGTAGGGGAGAGTAACCGAAAATGTACCACTTAAGAATTTGTAACCCAATATAAAAAACTCCTTTTCCTATAAATCATACTTTGAAAAGTTTTAAATAAATTTAACTAATTTTGCTAATAGCCATATGGTAGATGACATCACATATGATAGATGACAGGGACGTCATATGATTTGTCTTCTATCAATTCACTTATTCTCCTACTTTCCGAAACCATATTTTACAAACAGTACATTGAAGTTTCAATTTTACAACACCAGTCTCAGGAACTAAAAGGCATCGAACAAAGAATAGAGGCAAAGGCGATTAGCCAGCCTGAAAATAGACAAACAGGATCCCAAATGTGAAGTTTCAATCATATTATCAATACGACTTTCGCTGCATAAATAACAATATCGTCCAAGTACGATATAGGAATCCCGAATATAGTATAATTTAGGTTACAGTGGCATTTTAAAATAATGTCAATATAACCTTAATTAAACCTTAATACAAATACAAATGCAGTTTTAACGAAGAACAATATCGAACAAGTTCACCTTTATTACTGGAAATTGATTTACGAGATAAATGGAATATTTACATTGTTATTGGGTATGAAAATTAAAGAAAAACTTACATCAGTGTTACCTTATTATTGTACGTCGGTATAGCCCAATTAAACAAATTGGGCTAAAAATTAACTATTTAACCAATATTTTTGCTATTTTACTGAAGCAACATCTTGTAACGAAAATCGCACTTCTATGCGAAGTCTATTTTAATTTATAACATCGGAGCAAACCCACAGATATGATTTAGGCGACCGGTACGATATCGGCAACTCTCTCCTATGTTATAAACATATAGATACAATATGTGTATTTAAGAACGGCATCAGAAGCTAAAGTACAAATTACGACAGTAGCTTTTATATCAAATCGGTGTGGAAATAAACCGCGTGTATCTAACGTAATTAACAGAGCCATTGTAATCGTTGCGGCTATGAGAATTATTGTAAGTAAATTGCTATATTTATATGGCAAATTTGATTATATTGTTAGTTTCATAATGTTATGTTATATAGTTTTCAGGCATAATTCTATTCGTAATTCACATAAAAGATTGTTGTAATTTTTTCAACAGGGTAAACCATCAGCACAATTCCAAGGCTTACTTGATTTAAGCGAATGGCATCGTCCAGAATTGAAATTTGCAAAAAAGGAAATTTCCGCTTTTCGTAATTATACAAATAATGAAAAGGCAGAAATACAGGAACGTGTGGAAAGAACCTACTTGGAAATGCATACAAATCAAACCGTTGAATATGTTCAAGGTATAAAGAATTAGTTTTCTTTACCATTCCTAGAAAATATCAAATTAAGGATCAAAGTACGAGTTTTAATTTTAAGTTTTAATAATTGTTATCATTCGAAGTTATTTAATGGAAAATTTCACACGAAACCTCTACATACAGAAAACATGAATTGATACTTCCGAAATTTTGGTTCAATCTTCGACCAATAGATCAGAATAATCTTTCTCAGATACATATGTTGATTTCATACTCGAAAGTCGACACTAATATCGAACGTAAATCAATTATATTAACGTACGAATTATGAAATTTATAATATTTTTATAGGATATTATCAATCATTTCTTAATTTAGTCTGACAAATAAAGCAATCAGATAAGATTTTTCTTGCTAGAGATATACTGAACTATGAGAGGTATAATAATTACTCCACTTAATTGCTAATATCCACATAAAACTAATCATCAATCAAATATTGACTGATATCTAAACCTTATAGAGTATTTACACTAGTATTCTTTATAAGCTTCTCCAGCGCCATCCCGCTGATAATGCTGATAACGATAAAAAAAACGAAAAAGAATAGGTTTATGCATTTAGACGGGAAATCTGTTTCACCAAAATTCTTTGACGGCATTGTTGCCAAGTTTTTTTGGTTAATGAAATTGAATAGTACTATTTTAACCTTTTACTAGTAGGTATTTTGATTAAATGTTAAAATGCAATTTGAATTATCTGTTTATATTAGACTTACATATGTATAGCTATGTATATAAGTATGTGTATTGTTATATTGAATAATCTTTCTTTCCTGGTCAATAACAACGATAAATAACTATATAATATATACATATATAACTATATATATTTTATATAGTATATAACTATACCACTATATAATAAATTTATTATACCTTGCTTTTTTAATTTTTTGTTTATTTACTTCACATAATATACTTTATATAATAAAATTGTTAAATAAAATTTTATACTTGGCAAAACTATAGGTAAAGTACTGTATCAGTTATGGCACTTGTAGCAATAATACAGAAAAAAGTAATCCGTGTTTACTTATCAAATTGCATCCTGCCGATACGGGTATTATTATTTTTATTTTCCATTGAAAATTAACGCCGATAAAAAAACGTAAATAATGCAAATTAGAAAACACTAGCCGCCTAAATGCATAGAATAACATTCTTTCTCGTTGTTTTGTGACGATGCTGCTGTTATCAGCGATGATAACGCCTGTAGAAGCTTATAAATAAAACTAGTCTAAATACCCCTGGGATTGCACAAACAACACTGAAGAAACGAAGAAATAACCATCAGATATCTTTAGATGATAATAACCCCTAAAACACCTATTTCCTTGCCTATCTACTTTTAATCTATAAAATTTAGGTCGTATATCAAAATGGTGTAAATTCAACACATTCAAAGCAACAGTGAAACGAGCGTTAATTATGCTAAATGAATTAGTTGATGAAAGTGATCCAGATGTTGATATTCCAAATATCGTTCATGCATTTCAAACGGCTGAAAGAATACGAAAAGATTATCCAAATGATGATTGGTTTCATTTAATTGGATTGATTCATGATGCAGGAAAAGTATATACGTCTAAATGCTCGAAGAATTTTTTGTTCATTTTAATTGTTTTTTTTAATTACTTTAAGGTCATGGCTTTTCATGATGAACCACAGTGGTCCGTAGTTGGTGATACATTCGTTGTAGGTGCTCAGTGGGCATCAAGTATTGTATTTAGAGATAGTACTTTCCATAACAATCCCGATGGAAAAAATCCAAATTATAAGTAAGTTGATGTTTCATGTGACGTAATCGAACAGTTCTTAGAATTGGTGATGCTTATTGACTAATTTAGTAGCGACTCGTTCAGGGTTGCAGAGTGGGCAATGCCTACCCAAAAAATATATGGTCTTTCATTAACTAAAATTATTAGATCCTCAATTTTCGATATTGATTATTATTAATAGATATCAGTAGAGATGGGGTTCATCCGCGTTTTGACCGTGACACGAAGTGTCGAGTTATATATTTGTATTTTCAACACGAGTCTTTTCGGGGGCGTTTGTTCAAAAATAAAGTCGCTATTGTGTTTCCTGCCACGCCGTGTCACCTTCATTTATAATAGGAGTAACGGATATTATAAATTTATTAAATCTAATTTAGATATTATTTATCATTTTTAATTATAGCTGTTTCAGTTTTAGCATTATTAAATATTCAGTTAAGTAAACTATAATCGTGTCACAGCTGCACGAAAAATTGTGCTCGTGTCATATCATGATAAAAATATAATACAGCCGTGCGTGTTCGTTTGTGTTACCCAAATCAATATCGTCTTTGTGTCAAAAAACTCGACACGAACAACACCTCTAGCTTGCTGCTACTCCGACCAGGTGGTCGGAGTAAAGAGAACTGCTTTACGAGCAGTGTGGTATGGAGCAGGTATTTATGGATGTGAATTTCTTTTTAAATTTGAATATGTTGGTTTTATCAATTACTATCATTTCTTATAAAGGGGTCTGGGACACCAGAGGCCATTGAGTGACCATGTGTAAAAGATGGTTCATATTACTCTCGTTTTATCAAATACGAAATATAAAGCACAACAAGTTTGTCAGAATGAAACAAAATCTCATTTTTTCTACCTTGTTTACACAAAAAGACACAAAATAATAATTGCAAATTCACCAGTAAAAAGAAAATCTGTCTTCAACTCACCAACTCTTGCATCCCCCAAAATCAACTCTCAAGGCCACTGGGGGTGGGGGGCAAGATTAGAAAATAAGAGAGTAAGTTCACACGAGGGGTCCAATTATTTAATATCTAAATTTAGACATTATCATGATTTAGCCTCATGCAAGGATGCCGCACATGTTTTATTTGACATTTGTATTTATCAGTTATTATTTTTAGTGTTCGTTTTTTAATTGCTTTCCAGTTTTTTTTCTTCACAATGTTCAAAACTTGTGGAATTATTGATTGTGACAGTAGATACACAAAAACTGTTTCGTACGTTATACGGTTATACCACAAAAATTAATAATGTAATATATAATTCGAGACTACGATACGAAACTAGAGTCATATAGTATTAGAGTTGCCAAACCTATTTATTATATTGTATGTATATTGCAGTAAATTTTATATGTATTTTGTAAATAAATACCTTGTTTAAATTCCTAATTGTTGCAACGATTTGATATTAGGCATGCCGTTTCTTTTGAAATAATCGATTTTTCAAATCGATTATAAATCGAAATTGAAATATCGATTCATAAAAAACTCGGAATCAAAATAATCGATTTGTGAAAATATCGATTATATTTTAATAGGCCTATCCCATTAACTTTAGAGGAAGAAAGAAATACAATTTTTAATGAGTAGGAACGCTTACAACAACTGTCCTCAGGCAATCGGTGGGTAGCCCATGCAGTTAGTTGCAGGTGAATTTTCTTAACATACAGGGGGCGCACCATTTGATTTAACACTACATTAATAAGATTTATAAGATTATATTAAAAGTTAAAAGTTATTTACTTGTTTATTTTAATTATATATTACCGTACTATATCGTATTATATATTAGTTTGGGTATTTATATATATTGTAGCAGTTTTTTTTTCACCTGCGCCTTCTAACCAATAGGAAATTAGCGGAATCTCAATCTGTGTGCAAACGTATTTTTCAGGTAATATGGGAAAGGTCTATTTCAAAATGTCGCAAATCGCAATCAATGACAGTATTTAAAAGAAAGTTATATATAGGTAAACCAGATCAATCCTACACTTTTGACAACTCTTCGTTGCTATGATTACACATACAATGTGTAAATTGTATGTAAATTGTGCCAGAATTATTTTTAAATAGCTAGCAAATTTTAATACAAATTATCATTATCAATTCAATAATCGAACGATTTTTAAATAAAAATTTAAAAGATTTTATTCTGACAACATTGATTTTCCATACCAACCATTCTTTTGAATTTAACATGGATGCCGTCTACTTACATCGGAAATTTATATTGGTATACTCTAACATAGTAGATACATCAAAAGTGTAACATTGATCTAGTTTTAAAATATATTAGTATATACTAGTATATAGTATATATACTATATCATTCCCCTATTAATATAATTTCTAAATAAATAAACGATAAAATAAAGGAAAAGTCAATTAGGAACAGTCAAAAGTCAGTTGGAAAGCATTTGGAATATCGAAATTTAGTTAAAAGCCCCCTTTGAAATCATTTAATCCCGGAGATATATTTAAATAATTAATCCCTAAAAACTAAACATTAAACAGTATTCTGAACATCCCACCGGCTATGCAAATTGACTCATAAGCAATACATAAATTGACATGACTTAACAGTTATTGCCATTCGGCTTGGTTCACACTTCACACTCCACTCCACATCATTCAAACCTAACAAAGAAGAGCAAGCACATGATGTTCTTAAAAATTATCGAACCATGTTAGACGACTTAATAAACATGATTTAGAAATCGTTATTATGCTTCTGTTAATTGGCGATTCTTTTTTCCGATTCTACAAGATTCATAATCGATTATTGAAAAAAAGCGCAGTACAAATATCGATTTTTTCACAAAATACAGGGTGTTAATTTAGAGTTCTAGAATATTCACATCACGTACTTCTGACATCAATACAAACAACTTTTCTTAATAACCTTTTTCCGGAAAATCAACTTAATTATTTTACAATATTGCCTAACATTTAAAAACTGTTCGAAACAGTTTGATACCCACTGTACTCTACGGCAGCTCTAGCCGATCGATGGTAAACAGTCGTTATCAAACAGCCGCGAGAGACGTCGATGAAATAACATGTGCAATGACTCGCCCACACAGCAAATGAGGCAAAGTCATACTTCTTTATTTTTATTTTTTTATTTGTCATGAAATTAGAATAAAAAAAATTTAATCAGAGAAATTGAACATTGTTTATCAAGCTTCGAAAATACGTTTCAAAAAGACTTTTATTACAAATATACAGAATTTAAAAAAAGTTATAAAACTATGTAACGTAAAATAGAAAATAAATTTTACTTAAAAAAATTGAAATCTGTTTTGAAGTTTATTTAATATTTTTAAATCTAATTTCAACTTTGTTGACGCAATTTTGTTCTATTGCATAGTACTTTCCATTATTTTTTTTTAACCAATAAAAACTTCTTTATTTATGCCTAGTTAAAAAAAAATGTACTTTTCGTAATCTTGCTAGCAAATCAGATAGCAAATTACAATTACACAAACAGTTCGTTAATGTTACCTTTATTAGGGCAAAGCAAATTAAGACAATAACTGCATACCACTAATATATATATATATATATATGTATCTTAAAGCCTGTCTACCATTCCTGGTGTAGGCTTGTTAGTCTTTATCTTTTTTTTCCTTCTTCCTCTAGGCCCCCGCGTTTTCGCTTCGTGTCACTGCGTCGCAAAACTTTCTCCATTCTCTCCTGTTGTTTGCCATCCTACTAGCTTCACTCATCGTTATTCCTCTTCTTTGCAATATCTTTTCTATCATGTCATTCCAAGTAGTTTCAGGTCTTTCCCTTTTTCTTTTCTATCCAGGTCTAGCTTCCCATACTCTTCTCACTTGTCTTTCTTGTCCTATTCTTTTCAAGTGACCCCACCATCCCAACTGTCTCTTCTCTATGTATTCGTGTATCGCCTCCATTCCCAGTTCTTTTCTTATTTCTTCATTCCTGATTCTTTCTCTCTTTGTCACTCCCTTTACTCTCCTCATGTATTTCATTTCTACCGCTTGAACTTTATTTATTTCCTTTTTATCTGTTATCCATGTCTCACATCCAAATGTCAGTATTGGTCTTATTATTGTTTTATATACGTTTATTTTTGTTTTCCTGGTTATTTCTTTTTTTCCCACAATCATATTGCTGATACTGTAAAACACTTTCATTGCTTTTTCTATCCGACTGTTAATTTCTTCTTCTTGCTTTCCTGAACTAGATATTTCTACTCCTAGATATTTCCATTTCGTCACTCCAATTTTACCTTATCTACCATGATTTTTATCTCCTGTTGTTCCCCAATTATCATTACTTTTGTTTTCTCTTTACACATTTCCATTCCGTTCTCTCTAAGTGTTTCATTCCATATATTTATGTTTGCCTGCAGCTCTTTTTCATTAGATGCTATCACCATTATATCGTCTGCGAATGCTCCACTCTTTACTTCAACTCTCTCCATATAATTCCATCCTACTTCAAGTCCTCTAGTTCTTTCTTTCGCTTTCCTTATTATTCTGTCCAGGTAGATATTAAATAATGTTGGACTTAGTCCTCCTCCCTGTCTTAGTCCGTCTTTCGTTTTAAATTTTTCCGATTGTTTGTTTTTGACTATTACGCTATTTGAGTTTTCGTCATATATTTTTTTTATTAAGCTTATCATTATCGTGCTTATCTCTTTCTCTGCCATCATCCTCCACAATCTATCTCTTCCTACTTTGTCGAATGCTTTTTTTAGATCTAAAAATCCCATGTATACATTTTTTTTCTTTCTACTTGTTTTTTCCATTATCTGTTTAATCGTGAATATATTATCTTGGATACTCCTTCCTGCCCTAAATCCTGACTGTGATTCGTCCAGTGTTTTCTCAATTTTACCTCTTAATCTCTCATTGATAATTATTTCCAGCACTTTCATATTGGTGTTTAGCAGTGTAATTCCTCTGTAGTTATTACAGTCCTTCCTGTCCCTTTTTTGAAGATTGGCACTATCATCGCATGCTGCCATTCTTTTGGTATTCTTTGTTCTGTCCATATTTTTCTATATATCTCAAGCATTACTTTCCTTCCCTCTTCCCCCATATATTTTATCATTTCTGTTGTTACTGTGTCGCTTCCTGGCGCTTTCCCATTCTTTAATAGTTTTATGGCCTTTTCCATTTCCTCCATATTAAACTCTTCCTCATCGTCCCTGCTTTCACCTCTGTCTACATTGGCTACCTCTCTTGTATCGTTCCTCTCTATATTGTCTGACAGCAGCTCTTCAAAGTATTGCTTCCATCTTTCCATTATTTCCTTTTCCTGCTTTAATAATTCTCCTTCTTTGTTCTTTATATATGTCGCGCAGTTGGTCTTTCCTTTTCTTATTGTTTTCAGTCTGCTGTAGAATATTTTTTTCTCCTCTGCCGCTTCGTTTTCTAATTTCTTGCCAAATTCTACCCATTCATTTCTTTTCGCCTCTAATACTAATTGCTTCACTATTTTCCTTTCTTCCTTGTAGCACTGATACGTTTCTCTAGTTTTTCTTTTTGTAGATACTCCTTCCATTTTTTCTTTTTTTGTCTCACTCTTCTCTTGATCTCTTCTGTCCACCATGCCGTTTGTTTTATTTTCTTATTTCTTTTTATTCTTCCACACACTTTCGAGCTTGCTTGTAGTATTATCTTTTTGAGTTCCTCCCAACTCTCTTCCAAACTTAATGTCTTCCATTTCTCATTTCTGCTCTCGATCATCCTCTTCATTTTTTCTCTATATTGCTTTGCCACCTCTCCGTCTTTTAGTCTATACGCTTTTATTTTCTCATATTCTATCTTATCTTCTTTTCTCTCTCTATTGTCTGATTTTAGTGGTTTCTTTATCTTTGATATAACCATATAATGATCACTTCCCACTTCCGGTCCTCTTGACACTTTTACATCTACTATGTTCTTTCTATTTTCATTTCCTGCTACTATGTAGTCTATTATCGATTTTTCATTTTTGCTGCTCATCTCTCTAGTATATTTGTGTATATCTTTGTGCTTATAATAAGTATTTGCTATAAACATATTATTGATTCGGCAAAACTCTATTAATCTTTTTCCATTATCATTTAGTATTGTCTCCCCATTCTGGCCCAATATTCTACTCTCTCCTGATTTTCCCTTTCCCACTCTACTATTGAAATCTCCTGCAATGTATATTTCGCCTTTTGCTCTTTCTACCGTCTCTGTTAACATTTCCCAGAATTTCTCTTTGTTCTCCTTTTTGTCGTCTTCATTTGGACCATACACACTTATTATTGTTATAATGCTCTCGTTATCGTCCTTCATATTTATTGTCCATATCCTCTCTGAACATGCCTCCCATTTTTCTATATTGTGTGCCCATTCTTTTTTTATCATACATGCGACTCCTTCAGCTGCACTTTTCTCTGTTTCCACTCAGCTATATATAAATACACTTCCTTTCATCATTTTTTACAGTCCTCTTCCTATTTTTTTCGTTTCCATTATTGTAAGTATGTCTATCTTATTTTCCAGAAACTCATCTTCTAGTTCTATTTCTTTTCCCTTTATGCTTCGTATATTCCATGTTGCCAATCTCCATATTTCTACCTTTTTCCTTCTCATTGTTTTCTGCTCCTTTCCCCACTTCTTCTTCAGTTTTTCGTTTGTTTCTGCTTTTCTTCCCAGCTTCCATAATCTATCCTATTTCTATATTGTTCCTCCTTTCTTTTGTATGTTTGGCACTTTTTGCTAGTTGCCATGTGCTCTACGTCTTTATCTTTAATTCTTGTACAGTTGGCGCATTTTATCTCATTTTTTCCACAATCTTTCCCTTCGTGTCCTTCTTGTCCACATCGGTAGCATACCTCCGTTCTTGTACAGTACTTAGCTACATTCCATAGCAGCAACATTTGTAGCAGATCGCGATCCTTATATATTCCTCTACCTGTTTTACAGTAAAATCTATCAGTAATCTTCCCCTTTTTACCACCTACTTGAATATCTCCTTGTCAGCTTCTACTACCTAGTCCTCTACATATTGTTTACTGTTCCTGAAGGCATATTTTTTAACTGCTCTCATTACTATCTTCACCTCTCTAATCCCCACCATTTTTCTTATTTCTTCATTTTCTCTTAATATTTCATTTACGATTTCTTCTTCAGTATATCCTTGCTCAACTTTTTTTATTATAAACAATGGCTTTGTTTCTTTCATTTTCCTCACTGTTATTCCTTTTACTTTCTCCAGTTTCTTCCCTATTTGCTCCTGTTGTAGCTCGTCTCTGCACTTCATCACTACCAATCCACTTTGGTATTTTTTTATTTCCTTTATACCTTCTTCACCTACTTCTTCTATCGTAAGTTTTTCTCGAATTTTTTCCATTACCTTCTCACCCTCTACCGCTTTCACTGTTATTTCTCTTATTTTTTCAGGTGTTTTCCATCCCTTTATCTTTTTTGTATCGTTCTCTTTTTTTCTTTTCTGTGATAGCCGCATATGTCTATTTGCTCATATTTTGTGTTATTGTACATCCTCCTATCAATTCCGTTATTTTTGCTTCCAATTTGTCCATTCTTTTTTCGAGTTGTTTCTCTATTTGTTCCAGCCTTTGCTCTAATTTATCTGTTTTTCCTGGTTTTTGTTTTTTCTCTGCATTCTCCATGCTTTCATATACTGTGGCGGTCATTTCACCTACTATCTTTTCTATATTCTCTATACTTTTTTCCATTTCTTCTCGAGTTTGTCCTTCTTCTCTTTTATTCCCCTCTTTATATATCCTAATTTCCCTTTGTATCAGTTTGATTTGAATCATTAATTCATCTGATACTCCACTTATTTTTTTCTGAGTATCTTCACTTTCTTCTTTCCGCTGCGACATATCTTTCTGTCTTAATTTTATTCATTTTTCCATGCTATCTTCAACCTCGCTCATCACGATTTGTTTTGCTTTTTCTTGCTCCTCATAATCCTCTTCTTCCTCCGTTGATGTTTTTCTTTTTCTAGTCTCCACTTTTCCCACTGGAGAAGTTCTTTTGATTTTAGTCGCCACTTTGAATGGGTTTTTAGCCTCCATTCTTGCGAGGTCAATCCCACTTCTATTTATAAATCTATAATAATATTAAATATTTATCTCAGTATAAAATACAAATAAGAAGCAAATAAAAGTTGTTTTTGTTTCTTATCTCAATAACACCGTTCCTGCTTATCAGTTCTACTTATTATTGGGAAATTACCCCCGCTTCCTCCGCTCGGAGGGGCACTTACATATACTTATCTAGATGTCTTACTTCTCCGTTGTTCTGTTATTAGTTAATGTCCTTATCAACCTCACAAAATAAAAAATAACTTTATTGATGTATTATCCTTAAACCACTAAACAATCAGTACTCTGCTTATCTGCGTATCGACTTTTCGATTTCACCACAAACAAACATCCGACCACTTTCACTCTCCGATATAGACTCCGCATACCACTAATATTGGATGTAATTATTGCGATACATTAGTAATGAACTTCAACTTACCAGGATAGATGGTATGGCTTACCACTCCGCTACCGCCCGCAATTAATAACTAATATCATCACATAAACAAATGTCCACAGCACTATACAATGAATATATTACAACAGAAATACCAAAATACATTAGAAAATGCAAATCAAACTTAACCTTCCAATAAAAGTACAATGTCCAGAGTAGTAATACACTACAACATATCACCCACTATCAATTCATTAGTAATTTATTAATTATTTACAGATATATTATATATTATATTACATCGGGCTATGCTGCGCCCGATTTATAACTCAATGAACTCTTGAGAATAGGTCTGAAGCTTTTTCACGAATTATTCTTGTAATCTTAAAAATTCGTGCATGAAGTGCATCTTCAGTATAAAGGGCTCTTTGTATTGCAACGGCTTAAATCGATCACTAGGAAAATCATGTGTGTTTCGGTATAAACCATCCTCAGATATTATGACAAGAATATAATTATGAAAAGAAATATTTATGAAAAGTAATTCAGATTGACAATTTAGAAAATTATGGCCATATACGAATTTAATGACTTTAGCGAACCAGTTTAAAATTTTAATTATTGAAATTCAAGTTATTGAAAATTAAATAGTTTTCAAAATTGGAAATTATATTAACTCAATTATAGTTGGTAATTTTTTTGAATTTAGTAATCTCTAATTTTTCCAGCAAATCTAGTTTTGTACCTTTTCTACATTGATGTAACAAGTGCACATCATCAAGAATAGAACATGTATGATTGTTCGTAAAAATATGATGAGCAAAGATCTATTTATTTTATAAATTATATTTTAATACTTTAATTACCTTCAACTCTCGATACGCCTCTGGCTTCGTTGCGCGCTTTCGACCCTTTTGGAACGGCACGCGACTGAATCGATGATGATCATGAGTTTTTTTTTAATGATGGAGGAGAATATCTAAGATCATGAACCGAAGTGGTTGATTTGGGGTTTAATTTTTGATTGCACGAATAAAAGGGGAGAATAGTTAAGACCGCCAATAAAACTGGTTGATTTTTATTGGTCGCGGTTCGTGGTAGTTTTTTTACAAAAAGTCGGGAAATCTTCTTGACTTCGGGTCCAGACAAAGGTCCTGGGAGCGGTTACGTCGTGCGAAGAGTCGTAACTCCCAATCGCGGATTTTGTAATCCGTTTCCAGATATTGTCGTCGTTTGGCAGAGAGAACTGTCGGAGACGGTGCTCAATTTGGGGATTTTGTGCCTGAATCTTGTCGTGGGGGTCCAGTGGGGTCCCGAGGAACAGCGGAGACTACAAGTTGCTTTTCTTTGGAATCACCATCAGCCACCAAGTATCAACAACAACAACAAACAAGTATTTTCTATTTTTTTTTTATATACAACGTTATTTTTATATACATTTATTGTCATCCTAAACGGGCTATCACCATATAACCTCCCATCTAACCACAGCGAACTTTTGTTTATTTCTTCTTTTCTGATTTGAATTATTCATTATATTTTACCTATTTTGGGAACCTGGGTTGTAACAGAGTTCTACAATTAGAACAGTAGAGTTCTTCCAGTCGGACTTGGTACGCGCATAGGCTGGATGGCGCCCTAATAACCATTTGTAAATACTGTTCTACAAACGAAGCCACGAGACACCCAGTCGGTGATCACAACCCAGCTCTGCTGCAATTCATTGGTTCCCAAAGTAGTTAACGGCTACCTAGTTTAATTTTGATTCTTTTATTTTAATTTTTTTTTATTATTTATAAATTAAACTTCTCTTGATTGTAAATTTAAATATAAACTTTTCTATTGATTTTTATTTTTTTGTTAGTAATAACTTTCCGCCTTTGCTCCTGATGCTCCAGCATCAGTAGCGTAACCTTTAACACCATTTGGATTGTGATAATGGATAACGTTTACTTTCTGTAATAGCTAATTCTTCTAGACAACGAGTAGCTAGAAATGGAGCCAAGTTTGTTCCGTATGTTACAGTCCGTAGTTCCAAACATTTTAAGGGCGCGTAAGGACTATTTCTCCACAATACGTGACAGTATACCAAATATTTCCTGTAATCCCATAAATAAAAATCTAAGAAATTTAAATTAGGGGGTCTAACTGGTCACGCAATATGTTTTCGTAACGTAAATGTTACGATGTTCGTAACGTTTCATGACGTAATTTTAATGGGACACCTTTCAATAGTTTCCATAAATTATTTCATAAAAATTCCATATACGTTGCACCAGTTATACGGGAAGGTAAAACAAAGAGAATAACATATTTATATATAATATACAGTAAGGATTCTATAGAATTAGTTATACAAATAAAAAGTTTAATTCTTCCTAAAGATTTTTTTTAGTTTCTTAGTTTTTTAGTTAGATGTTCAAAATCTATTTCCATCCATTCCTCCATCAGAATGTGTTTCATTAGTTGCAGATAAATTAATAAAATCAAAGACAACATATTTGATAAGGAAAGATTTATCAAAATATCAAAATATCTTTCAATTTAATAATAATATTTATAAACATAAAACCGGTTTAGCTATGGGATCATGTTTATCACCTTTCCTAGCAGAAATTTTTATAGAAAATTTAGAAGCCAAAATTTTAAATAGCAACTTTTCTAACCAAATCTTATTTTATAGAAGATATGTTGATGATATCTTTATTATTTGGAAAGATAATAAACATTTGAATCAGTTCTTAGAATTTACGAATACATTACATAATAAAATTAAATTTACTTTAGAAAGAGAAAATGATAAAAAATTAACTTTGTTAGATTTACTAATTTCCAAAACTATTATACTTTAGATTTCCAACATTAACATATTAATGTTAATGTTATGTATAATATAATCAATATTAACAATATTGAAAACCAACTTCTACAGATAACATAATTCCTCTAATTTTCCCTATTCACATAAATTTGCTATTTTTAATTCACTGTTCTATAGATTGTTTAATTTACCTTTATCTAAAGAGACTTTTCAAAAAGAAATAGATATTATAAAAAATTTGGCAATCAAAAACCATTTCTCATTGTATTCAATTAAAAAACTTTATAATAAATATATATATAAATATAAATTTTGTTACAATGTCTTGCACTATAAACTACCATTTAATAATTTTTGTTTTACGTTTTTTGGAAAAACCTTATAAAATTAAAAAAAATTTTTGAACATTATGATTTTCGAATAAATTTCAAAACAGATAACATTTTAGCTAAAAATTGGATAAAACCCAAAGACAAATTACATTTTTTATCTGGAGTGTATAGTTTAAAATGCCACGATTGTATGACTATTTATGTAGGACAAACTGGCAGAAAAATTGAAAAGAGATTGAAAGAACATCAATATTATATTAACAAATATAAAAAACTGTTAATCAAAATTTATCGTTAGATAATATGATAATCTTTGCTCATCATATTTTTACGAACAATCATACATTTTCTATTCATGATGATGTGCACTTGTTACATCAATGTAAAAAAAGTACATAACTAGATTTGTTGGAAAAATTAGAGATTACTAAATTCAAAAAAGATACCAACTATAATTGCGTTAATATAATTTCTTTTTCAATATTTGAAATTTTCAATAACTTGAAATTTTAGGCTGGTTTGCAAATGTCATTAAATTCGTATATTGCCATAATTTTCTAAATTATCAATTTGAATTATGTTTCATACATATTTCTTTTTATACTTATATTCTTATCATAATATCTGATGATGGTTTATAGCGAAACACGTGTTATGGTGTGAGTCTTTATATGTATATTGATTTAAATATATATTATATAATTTTGTGAGACGTAGATTGGAGAATATTCTATAATAATAATTATACAAAATAACGTCTCTTTGAGAAAAATGGCACTTGAATTTAAAACAAAGAGGTCGACCAAATAACTCAGCACAATACGGGCCCATTCATTACTTCCTAACTGTCTTTAGAATCTGCTATTTACGATTCCGAAGATAACCGATAGATTATCGGTTATACCGAAGATTACGGTATCGGCTGATACCGTAATCTTCGGTTGATACACTACGATAAGAGAAACAATTTTATTTCGAAATTAAGGGATTAATCAAAAGCCAAAGATTGTTTTGTTCATTGAAACGTTGTCTTCACGGCATTCAAATAAAACTTATTAGAAATAAATTTAAACTTCATATTCAAAACAAAAATCAGTATAATAAAAATAATTAAATTTAATTTATTGCTAAAATGAAGTCACCGCTTCTCAAAGGAGAAGTGAAGCTTTTTTTTTCTCTGAATAACGATAACATTTTGTATTGGAAATTATTATTATTATTGTTTGTATCGCAGCCGACTAGTGTAACACCAGCGTTGTCGCAACTATTCCTTTCCTTCGATAAAAACTGAAATTAAATTAGATTATTAAATCGTTATTTTGTTTTATGGAATGTTAAATTATTAACATTAATATGCCAGTATTAATAGCTACTACTTGCTTTCAATGCTTAATCTAATACATTAAAAAATTCATTGAATTACTTAGAATTCATCGTTCAATCGTGTCAAAAATTTTCTAGATCAACGACTACATTTAATAGTGCATTTAATTCCACAGATGAAAATTTATTTATGTCCAAATTTTAATATTAAAAGCTTGAAAATACGTAACAAATTAGACTTTAAATTCGTCTAAATTATTAAAACGTCGCCACTGTCTCAAAGGAAATGGAGAAATTTTATACTGCGTATGACATTAAACTCGTTAATGAGTTCAATGTTTGTTCTACTTATCAAGACCCAGTATTGCGTAGGTCAGTCTGGTCAATCAGAAAAGACTGATTATCTCGGAAACTATTGAAGATAGACCCACCCTTGCTTAACAATTTTCGGTTTATTTTTTTCATGACCTATACGTGTGATTTTCCTAGAACTCAAAGTTTACACCCTGTATAATCGATCTTTTCAAGAATCGATTAATAATCGACATCCGTATTTGATACTATAAATTTTCAAAACATTTTATACATTTATATTAATTTTTTGCAATATTTACGTAAGATGTTTCGAATGACGAATTGATTCAAGCATACAAATTGGTTTTAAAATTTTTAAATATGTCAACGCTGTACGATTTGTGACGTCATAAATGGGACTATTGATTGGTTTAAATCAATTGTAATTGATTGTGTATAAAGCCTTACTTACCTTGGGTGGAGGGTATATTTTAAATATAACCTATAATTTTTTTAAAGAAAAGAATTTTAGGCTCTAGTTATATAGCTTCGTAAACATAAACAGCGTAAACATAACAAACTTATTTTTAATTTTATTTGTTAACCTTAAATTTCAAAGCATGGTTTATAATGGGAACGCTTATACAATTTTTTATTTCTTAATTCGTAATTTTAGCGACCTTCAAATTTTGGATATTTAAAAAATGCGAAATGAGAAATAAGAAAACGTGCTTCATACGGCAAATGATACTTCTTGATTTTTTTTGCCACATTCACACTAAAAATAGCGCTAGAACATAATTTTAGACCGATCGTTGTCGGTTAGTCGAATCTATACACGCAAAATAAATAGCAACCTAGAAAAATTTTACAAAAAATAAAAATATAAACGATAGCGAATATCAATGACATTCCTTATTTCTTAAAAATTAAGAATTGTATAATCGTTATTTTATTGTCTTACGAGTCTTGCGACTACGAATTAAAGTTAGGTTTACTAAGCTGTATAACAGACTTTTTCTTTTTTTACGTTAAAATTTTTAAATTCATTTATGGTTAGTGGTAATTATGGTCTGGTGTTCTGCCTTATAGAGAATTCCAATTTATAACTCTACCGGGATGAGGTCGGCTCTGCTTATTTAATGTAAAATCGAAATCGCCATATTACACCACACCAACAAATAAAAAGATCTATATAAAAGCTTAGAACAACATAACATTGCTAATGGCGTATTCGACTATCCGCACTGGTGCGCACTAAGCTCGAACTTTCGTCGAGCACTTCAATTTCTTGCGGTCGGGTATGCCGCACCGTCACCCTGCAAAGAATTTTGTGCATTCGGATTAACGCACCGTCCGCGGGCAGGTTACATTTTACATTCTGGTATCCTAATTCACCCGATCGCAGCTCTACTTTTTGGCCCTGTAAATCTTGACGGTGCTGAGAATTGCCCCGTATTGTAACAGCATTATTTGAGGTTAATTCAAGTTTCAGTCAATTGTTTTTTATGGATGGGATTATATTATTTATTATTTTGTCTTAGATATCTGTTTTATTATTTAATAATGGATTTACTAGAACATTTTTTTATTAGTAGCAGTAGTAGAGATTCTAATGAATGAATCAAATGAAAATTTTATGTTTCCATGTCTTGCGAAAAGATTTTAAATTTAAAAGTGGGAAAACGTTGAAATTGTATCAACAGCTGTAAACCCGATCGGCACCGGGACAGATCAAAACCGCCTCCGTGCGAATTTTTCACGTGGGCGATTGCGTTCTCATCAGACAGCGCGGTGAATATTATTTTTTACCGCTAAATTAAAATTATCGGGGACGAGAAATATCCAAAATTCATTAGATTTTGCTCATCGGACTACAATTATTAAATATAATGAAGGTGTTAAATCGTGACTTGCTAAAGCATTTTATAGATATGACACAAAATTCAACAAATTTTGTGTCATATCAACTAACTCCTCTTCGATTTTTAGTGGTTTATTCAAAACTATTCAAAACGAGCTAATAAATTCGATGAACCATGCTTTAATTAATAACATCGAAAACACCATTAAAGTTTCCTTGCTTTCCGTGACAAGTATGCCACGGACTCTGGGATTACATCGTTTTTCGTATGACAACAAATTTGCAGTGATTAACATAGAGCGAAACATTAATAATAATATCTAATATAAAAATCATAATAACAATGTAAAGCTGCCGATAAACGATCCAGCCTCACGAGTCGCCACTAGATTAGTTCAATTAGAGCCGATTTTACACTGCTCCTTAACACTTGGATAAACGACGGGTTAACGCTAAGAGCGGGTAAACTCTACGAAATTGACTTTACAAGTTGTTTTTAACAGTATTTTTGCATTTGTAAAATCGCCCTTAGTCTGCAAACCTACTATTCTAGAACAATCCGTAATGCCAATGTTAGGATACATATTAAAAGTGAACGGACACACTAATTAACCGAACAGTATCCAATAGTAAGTTGGATATTGATTAGAAATTGTTCTATTGTTATTCGGTACCATTTACTTATTTTACTATTCGATATTTTTCAGTACGAAATATGGAATGTACAAACCAAATTGTGGTTTAGATAATCTGGTTCTTTCATGGGGCCATGATGAGTATTTATATAGATTGCTTAAGCATAATAAAGCCAAGTTACCTGAACATGCATTAAATATGATAAGGTAAAAGTTAAAATTCAATAAAAAAAAATTTCGTTGTATTTTTTTTGTAGATTTCATAGTTTTTACCCATGGCATAGTGGCGATGATTATGGCCATCTTTTAACTGATAAAGATCAGAATGAAACGAAGAAATGGGTGCAAATTTTTAAGTATTCAAATTAAGCGAGCAGAAAATTTTTAACATTTAATTTTTTTAAACTTATTTTTAGCCAATATGACTTATATACAAAAAGCGCTGAGGTTCCTAATATCGAAGCTTTGTGGCCATATTATGAAAAGCTCATTGATAAATATATTCCAGGAGAACTGGAATGGTGAATAAAAAAAATTTTTTTTTATGCAATATAGAGAAATTCATTGATAAACTAAAAATGATTACATAATAAATATAAAATGAACTTATATTTAACAGTCTAAGAAACTTGAAAATATAATGTATATTACAAACGAATTACTTAGCTACAAATAAATTTCACATAATTTTTAATGCAAATAAATGTTCCAACGTATTAAGCAAAAAAATGCTATTGCTATGAACTTGTATCTCCTGCGTTAGTGTTTATTATACTCTCATCATTGATGCCCTCGCGACTACGTTTTCGATACACGACTGATTTCAAGTATAAAAATGTTGAAGTAAAAGTTATGTCATTATAAAGGCACATTCCAGCTACAAGTAGAACAAATCCAAGTAGCTGAAAATAGTAATCATTAATGTATTAGTGTTTAGGCTATACAGCAAAATAATGAATATAATATGTACCTGTAGCCAATGGAATTGTTGATCAAAAAATGCCATACTAAACGCCCATATAAAAATAGTTCGTACACTATCTAAGACCATTCTGGAAGTAGCTGACATTTCTTTCGTAATACTAATTCCAGCAAAATTAAAGAAGGCAATTGATGCAATTGTACCTGTATTTGCGTTAGGTATAATTAAAATTAATATTCTGAATATAATAATCGACGTTTGTTGTTGTCAGGTTTTATTAAGACAATTTGTGAAATTTTTTGCTGTTTCTCTGATATCTACCTAAAATTGCAATAGACAATTTCCAACTGTGTCCAATTTGAACAAAAGCATCGATAGCATCTTCTAACCGATCACCAGATGACGATGTTAGTGGTGGACCAGCACGGATGAAATAGAAAGGTATTTGAAGTAAACACAGTGTCACGAACCCGAACAGACCTAAAATATAAAACAAGAACTTTCCAAATTCTAGTCTTTGAATAATTCTGTTTACATTCCGAGTCCTACCTTCCCATCCAATTGCTTGCAGCGATGGTATATCTTCACCAGCAACATATTTCTCTTCATAAACCATTTGAATAGCTTGAATAATTTGTGCAATAACAATAAGCATATCGCCTGTAATAATATCATTACGAGTATGACTAGCATCAGTCGTTTTTGATATAAAATCGGCTATACCAACGACAGCAAGACCTATAAAATGGAACCTTATATAAACTTGTTAACCTATCCGTGCCTGCATCCGGATCGTGATCTGTGTCGTAATTCGACATTAGCTGAGTTAGCGTCAGCAATGATCTAGTCGAATAATAGTCGTCTAGTTTAATTTGCTCTTAGTCGTCAAATAGACGATTTGCTGCTACGAGACGTCAAAACAAGTAGAAACAAAATTTAAAATATAATACCGATAATAACAAGCCATATTCCAATCCATTCCTTTTTCATTAATGTTCTATGTAGAAAAGCAACGCTCAATAAACCAACGAAAATTATCACAGATCCTGTTAAAGATTAAAAATTACCACTTACTTTAATTAATAATAACAATTAGTCTAAAGTACTTACCTCGGAACATTTGAAAACTTGATGCGTAAGTTAAATTCAGTCCGATATACATTATAGATGTAGCTGTCATATCGCACATTGATGGAACAAATAATATAAATGGACTAAAGTTTCTATTACCTTTTGTTAATTCGGAAACGTCTTCAGTTCCATTCTAGAGAAATGGAATCACTATTTAATTTTTAACCTTAAAATGGAATATGTATAATACTTACCGATCTTACTCTGTACATTTTGTATAATATTTTAAATAGAATTAGACACATCAGTTCACCAAAAAACATTGTGCTAGCTTGAAAAAATGGATGATCAAAGGGCTTTGGTTCGCCACCATCTCGACCAACAGACTTTATATAATCGGCCCATCTAAAACAAAGAAATTACTTTGGAAAAATGAATATATAGATAAATAGCTGGGAATAAATCTGTTGCATGGAGGTAATACATAATTTTCATAATTTTATCTTATATAAAAACTATTATTGATTTTGCTATATACACATATATGTATATATATATGAACACACACATATATATATGTGTGTGTTTCGCTTAGAGCTTTTTCTATTATTACTTAAAATGAGTATATGTAAAATAATAATGATTTTTTAACAAACTCAACAAAAAACTTAACTTAAATATTAGATTCAAACTTACTTTGTGCTAATAGTATTGATGCTACCAGTCAAAACCATCAATAGTGCTAAAAAGGTTTGATACTTTGTCCAAGCCATGATTTTCAATAATCTACAGAACTAATTAAACATAAACACTTATTTTCTACATCAAATACTGATAAAAAAATATACTTAATATACTTGATTCTACCATAGACAATATACTAAATAATATAATATAACACTATACCACACTTGACTATACTGTGGAGTGGATTGTACACACAGATGATTGTACAGTATGGTTCTTTTCACACGTATGCGAACCGCATACGGCAGTTGTATACCCTTTTATAATTTATTACTTTTATTTAATGCTTTTTGCAGTTTTTACTAGTCTACTCTTTTTAGCAAAGGGAGCGTCGGTGTTGTCACTTCATTTTTTGTAACTTTTCAAGTCTGGGAGTGACCTCTCTTCAATTTTTTCTTCGGATTTTTGCGTTCGAGTTTCACACGCTTTTCTTTTACGTTTAAATTAAATAGTTTAGTTTGTTTATTTCGTCTAGTGAAAATCAGTGAAAATTTTGTGAATTGTATGACCAATTTGGCAACTTCAGTATTTATTCGTATTCATTTTTACCTAAATTGTATTTCTTTAAAACATGTTATATCTTCGTTAAGTTTTTTCGTGTTTTTGTATTTTCGCTTATAATTATCTAAATAATTATATTAATAATATAATATTATAACGATATATATTATTATATATATCATTATAACAGTTATTATATTATAATAACACGAAAGACTCTTGAAGAAGATAGAAATATTGAAACGGCCGTCGAGTAAAGGAAAGAAATATAACAGGATAGGAATCGAAAACAAAGCTAAGTAAAATTATATATTAACTATCCAATATAAAAAAAATTATACAATTATATTAATTATAGAAATAAGATAGAACCCAAAATCAAAAAAAACAGAAAACAAAAACTTATACGAGCAAATCCTTATTGACAAGGATTTGTTTTTATCCAAGGCCATGTTGATGACGACATCACTTCTGCGGTCTATTTCTGCAGTGGAGCAAAGACCCTTAGGTATGTTAGACGCTATATTCGACAACCAACATAACTTTCTATGCATGCATAGCGCCACTGGTGGATGCACCACAAACCAATATAACGAAAAAAAAGTGGGTAATTTAAATTTTTCCTCTACACTAGTTACTCTATGGTCATAGACTAGGAATACGCAAAATTTGTAAAATATCGATGTTGTTGTCAAATGATATATCGAAAGAATATTATCGATATGGGAAAAATATCGGAATCAAAATAATACTTCAAAATATACTTCATTAAGTATATATATGTTTAATAAATAATACAATTTTCCATCTCAAATTTCAAAAAATATAAAATTATCAATTCTGAAGGAAAAACAGTTGGGGCAATCAGTATTCTTGTATGTCACAAGTCAGCACTTGTGCGACCACTAAACATTTGAAAATCATTTTTAAATGATATCATAACCATGTGTACACTTTATAAATTATTGAAATTAATAAACATGTTTAAATATTTGTCATAGATAGTTACGAAAAAACCCTGTATTTTTATGATATAATTTTTCTTTGTTTATTTCTGTATTGAAAAAGCTGCCTCTATTATAGCTGAGCCTAATTCATATCACTTAAAAAATTTTGAAACAAAAGTAATCTTATTACTTATATAATGAAATAATGAATAAATTAAAAAAAATATTAATTAATTAAACGTAAACAAACTGCAAGCCGTATTAAAATAAAAAACATAGACAAAAAAAAAATTAACATCAGATTGGCGACTATAACCACAAATTCAATTATTAAAAAGAAGCGAATTGCAACGGGGTCTCTCACTGACGTCACAACCAAATTGACAAAGCTGCGCGTTGGCTTATCTTATTAGTCCTTGTGTCATGGTTGCCGATCTATAGTATTCTTTATCTATGACTATATTGATTAATGTACATGTAATAATAAGTTATAATTAATAACTATAGGTAGTACTCTTATAACTAGAACTATTAAATCAGTGTGTAACAGATCGCGAAATATCGTGTTGGTTCTTTATAAACTATATTAATAAAATTCACTTTACCGTCGTTCTTTGTCTGTCTGTCCTACATGCAAGTAGCATTGCATGTGTAGCATATATCGCTCACCAGCCAACCACACAACCAGCTATCTCCTGGCATTCGGCAGCGAAGTACGGATAGTGATGGCAAACAAACATCGATGTATCGAAGCTACTTCGCCGATATTTTAACCTCGATGTGTAGAAGTCGATGTTTTTTTGACATCGATGTTCGATAACATCGATATCGATTTTGGTCTCCGAATCAAAATATTCTAAAATTGTAGACCAAACAGAAAATTTTTTTAATTATTTTTGATTTATTATAATTTATATATGCAGAGAGAGGTATAAGAAATATATTCAACATTTGCGAATGTGATGCATTAGGCATCACGCAATAAATCAATACCATAATCAACCTATTAGTATTGATTAGATATATATTATATGTAGATATATATCTATTCCTAGATTCCATCTAGGAATTCTATCAAATCTGTAATAGAAAAAAAATATGCAACCATCAGTAATAATTACAAAGCAGAACTTTCCAAAGTAAACGATTTAACAATCACTACAAATGTATGGTCTAATCTAATATGATGACAACTACGAGTTATATTCGAATTACGATCCATTACATTGATGGGCAAATTTTCTGTTCTATTTCTCTTGGAGTATCGGAATTGCAAGAATCTCACACTACTGAATATTTAAGCAGAGAAATAATTAAGTTTCTCGATAATTGGGACATTCCATTAGAAAAAATATTATCAGTTGTAACTGATAATGACGCAACTATGATTAAGGTAGTGAATTCAGTATTTGCCAAAAACAAACATGCGCGTTTCTTGACTCATACATTAAATTTATTTGTTGAGTCTGCAATAAAAAATACAGAAAATATAGTTGAGCTGATTAAAAAAGTTAGAGAAATGGTTAAATGTATAAAAGTCTGTAAAGTCTAATGACGACGAATTGTACAGAAAATAAAAGGTATAAAAGACGGAGACATTTTAAAGCTTTTCCTGGATGTAAAGACTCGCTGGAACTCGACATTTTATATGTTAGAGAGGTTTCTGTTATTGCCAAAATTATTAACCAAATACTTGGAGTATGGTAATTCCCCTATTGAATTGTTTGCACGAAAATATTCATTCTGCAGATCCGAAATCACAAATTTCAATAACTCTAAAAGCATCTTTGCTAAATGAGTTTGAATATAGATTTAAAGACCGGGAAATGGCCCATTTATTGGCACTTTCAATATTTTTAGATCCTCGATTTAAAAACATTCACTTTGTTGATTAGCTGCAACTCGAGTATTAAATCAAATAAAAAAAAGCTAGTAGTAAAATGCCTTCTAAATCTATCAGAAAATTCTTCAACAATCACTTCAAATTCTGTTATTGAGGAAAATGAAGCAGACTTTTGGGCCCATCACAAATTTCTGGCTCATAATTCTAGTAATAGCATTGTCAATAATAATTCGGACAGGCTTAACACTGAAATTAAAATGTATTTATTGACACCTGTAGCATCTGACCATAAACATAATCCTCTCGAAATATGGGAAGATATGAAATCGGTATATCCAAAATTATATACTGTAGCAATTAAATATTTAGCTACAGCAGCTACGTCAGTTCCGGATGAGAGGCTATTTTCAAAAGCAGGCTCCACAGTTTCTCAAAAAAGAAATCAACTCAGCAGCTTTCCCAACTTTTATTTTTAAATAGTATCTCCGAGAAATATTGGTAGTTACTACAGACGTACACCAACAGATGAATGTACTATTTATGTATTGGCAGTGTTATAGAATGATTTTTAAATTTAGTTCGAGACCAACCAAATATTAGTATATATAGACATTTGGGTAATTTGTTACTCCTAAGAGAAAATTTGAATTGCACCAATTTACGAAATAAAACATAATAATGCCTATATTTTCATATGGTCATCCTTTTCTTCAAAAAAAGCGGCAGATTCTACATGAAAACTCACTGGTGCTGGTGCTAGTGCTATATTTAGCACTTTTAGCCAAATTGGGCCTTATCAAAAATGACAGCATAAATAATGCTGTAGTTGATGGAGAAAGTGTAGAAACCTACTTTTGAAAACATTCTTATCATCCATAATAAAGTTTAATTTAACTTTATTTAAATCTAGGAAAAACTTAAAATAGTTTTTTCATAATGTATTAGAAAAAAATATATCGAATCCATCGATGCTTGTCTACCGATATATTGGGAATTAAGAAACATCGATATATCGAAACATCGATGCATTGAGTGTTTTTGCCATCCCGGATGGCAAGTACGGATCAGAGAATAAAAGTTATAGAAAATGCAAAGGGTAAGTACTTTCTACTTTCTTTTTCCCCATCTATTGGCATCGAAGAAAGTAAATTTGATAATTTCGGAATCTGTGTCGAAAATATTATATAATTTTAATAGTTAAGTTAAAAAATTATAGATGGTTCCAGTAGTGAATTTATGGTTACTTTGGTTGCATACATACTTTATACCAGTAATTTAATTCAATGTTGTTCTGAATTGAATGATACTAAATGCTAGAGAAACGGATTATTATTAGTATTCTTATGTTTTTTTTATAATAGATGTTGGTATAAAAAAGTATATCAATAAGTATAAATGATCATTTAGCACTTTGCAATTTTTTTGTTCGACAAAATTGAACTCTGCTTCAATGATGCCGATAAAATTAAAGCTTAAAAAAATAAGAATAAGTAATTTTAATCTGTTTTTAACTTATGTATCATTCAATTTATAACAACTTTATGAATTACTAAAAAGCACAACAAAACTCATATTTATAATTGTATAATTTAATATTTGAATATTCACAAAGCTATTTTTTGTTTAATAAAGTTTTTTATATTTATTTTTGAAATATATTTTCAATTCATACATTAACAATGATAATAGCTTTTTACCAGATTTTGTCTTTATCTGTTTTACAATTGACACCATCCTTCTAGTTAAAATTAACATTATTATTTCTTCGAACTGTTTAATAATAAGATTTACTATATCTTATTATTTATATAATTCTTCATCGGTTAATATTACATTCTGATAAATTTTTACTCATAGGTAGTTCAGAACGCAAATAACGATTTAATAAAATTTGTGATTTTTTTAAATATTGTCTAACATTATTTACAATTTTTTCTGCTAAACCATTGCTTTGAGGGAAATAAGGCGAACATGCCAAAATTTGAATATCTTTATCATTAAAATATTTTACACATGAACTATAAATTACAACAAAAATAATAAATATAAATTTAGCTTTACGCTTTCTAACTTTTTAGTTTTTTTTATATCTTTTTTTACTATTATTTTCTAAGACTTTTTAAAGACCGGAGCAATAAAATCTGGTATAGATCCATTGTAGGTGCCTTTCAAAATTTGATTCAATATCCTACAATAATGGCCTGCATTTTATTTGATAAATTTATCAAATTTTTTTTCAGATAAATCACGAGAATGGTGACAAGTTGTTAAATGTATATTTTCTGCCAGGACATTATTTGTATGCTTCAACTCTTGCGGCAAATGAATGAATTTATCCATTATAAATTTAATTAATATTAAGGCCTTTTTTAATTGAAGAATAAATTTATCATTCATACAAAAAAAGTTTCTCAGGGTCTCCTTTGTCAAGACCGTAATCTTTCACCCTAGTGAAAGTGTCATTAAGATTCAGAACAATTTTACTTGAAAAAGAACGGAAGCAGTCACATAGTGTGTTTTTCGAGACTGCTTTCCCAAAGTATCCTGCAACATAATTTATTTGGTCATCTTTCTATTTGGGTCATAGAAGTGGTAGAAATGCTTACACTTGATAGCGATAGTACAATTGAATATTTCGTCATTGGTTTGTCTTCTGAATCTTCTGGCAAACCCTACAAAAATATTCTGCTACACATGTTAACTGTTACCAGCTGCAGAGATAAATATGATATAGTTTAATAATATAAATTACATAACTCAAGTCAATATTATTTATTGTAAAAGTTCATACCTGAAAAACCATACGTTGTAGAGTTAATAAAATACTGCCGTCATCTTCATAATTGGCACCTGGAGAATGCTTAATGTTATACCAGTAACCAGCATACGTTTATAGTAATTTTGGAAATCCATGGCGGTTGGATTTGTATTTCGATGTATTGTATATTTATCGTAACTGTTCTATTCTTGGCTTTCTTGTTCATTCTCGGTGTTAATAATTTTATTAACATCATTAATATTGAACTTTTTGAAATATAACTTTAAATACAACAACATTTGCGCTGTTCCCAAAATTCGGAGTGATGGTAACGACTAGCGACTACAATGAGCCGACACGGGAATTTAGTTGCTTGTTATTGCAGCAGCAAATGATTTTGATCTCGGAATCGTCGGTCGCTAATTTTGGGGACAGCGCCTGAATATACTTAGAATATTAACTTGTAATTTGTTACAAGATGAACCCCTGATATATTATGTATATTATATACATAATGTACTATATGTATATTTATAACTATTATTGTCACATAGTTTATCTATAAAAATATGAAATACTATCTCACCACTTCTTGCGAAAACATTAACAGCGGCAGCCAGTGATCAACTAAAGACTTGAACCATTGTCGACACCTTCATCTTATTAATTTTTAACGGATTAACATGCGATTCCGTTATCTTCGGAATCAGATGTAATCGCCCAAAAAATGGTTGCGTCTTATATGCTGCAAAAATGTCTGCCCATTTGGCTGTTATATCTGCTTCATTCATTCTGAATTTTAAATTGTATTCCAACAGATTGTTTCTTATATCTTAAAATTATTAAAATTAATATGCGCTCTTTACTTTATAGCTATATAAATAAATAAGAACTATAATTACAAAATAAATGTATAATTAAAAAATTAAAACTAATAAGATTATGATTCAATTTACCTTTAAATAAATTGGGTACCTCATGTAAAGGAAAAACTTTTTCTCCATTAATTTCATAAAAAAATCCTCGTTTTTTATGTTCAAGACATGTTTTTTGCATATTCCAATGCTTTATTTTTTTGCAAATAGTTTACGGCTGATTGGTTATTAGTTTTTGTCAGGATCAATAACTAATTCATTATCTTTATATGGGAAATATTTTATTTCCGCAATACATTTTCCAATAATTTATACTTAGGCTGATAAAGAGATTTTGAATAAATATAGATATTAGCAAATTTTAATCCATTTCGACCAAATAACAAAGCTAAGAGTGAATTTGTTTTGCTGCACCCGCTCGGACCACAGAAAATTTGGTAGTAATTCACTGTGTATATATTTTTTAGATGTCGAATCATCAAAGTCCAAATTCTCGATGGCAAGTTTAAGATCTTGTCTTACTAAACGCATTTTTGTAACTACTATGGAGGTGAAAACGAATTGGCTATATAAATGAATTCATTTTGCTTATACAGTTTAGTAATATGAAACCTATTCACTACAGAGGTGCGGGTATAGTAAATTCGTTAATTGATAAGCTCCCCTTTGAGGCCCACCTCCCTCAGTATCAATGGTGCGGACCTGGCACGCGAATCCAGAAGCGCCTGGCACGTGGTGATCCTGGAATCAACCCATTAGATGCAGCTTGCAAGCAGCACGACCTCGCATACAACTCAAGTTTTGCATTATCTGATAGACATAAGGCGGATAAAGAATTAGAAGATCGTGCTTGGGAACGAGTGAAATCAAAAGATTCCAGTTTTGGTGAAAAAGCTGCATCTTGGTTAGTTGTAAATACAATGAAAGCTAAAAGAAAAATGGGAATGGGGTTTTCATTCAAAACACGATCCTACATCGAAATCGATCCTACATCGACAGCGTTAAGAATCATAAAAATTTACGAAAACCAAGCTTAGAAGGATTAAAAGCAGCCTGCTTGGCTATTAAAAAAGCAGGGGGCCGAAAAAATATCCGTTTGCCACGTGTTACTCCATTTGAGCATAAATCTGGAGGATTTTTACCAATGTTGCCTATTTTATCTGCCTTGGGAGCAATGGGTGCCTTAGCTGGAGGAGCGTCTACTGTAGCTAAAAATATAATAGATATAAAAAAGAAAGTAAATGGGAATAATGGCAACAATGTTGAAATTTACAAGAAAGGTTCAGGATTGTTTTTACGTAAAAATTCTAGAGGATATGGATCATATTTAAAAAAAAAAAAATCACTGAATCTACCTGACAGAGCTCTTTATGATTATGAAATATTAAATTGTATAAATAAACTGAAATTGCCATATTTTAGAGGTGTCTTTATGCGTAATACATTACCCAAATACATACGTTATAATAAAAATGGTATTGTTAATTTAGATTTGAAGACCAATAAAGGCACTCATTGGGTGGCGTATAAAAAGCAAGGTAATACTATCAATTATTTCGATAGTTTTGGTAATTTGAAACCACCAACAGAACTTATAAAATATTTCGGTGAATCAAGTAATATAATCTACAATAGAAACCGATTCCAAAAATTTAATTCTAATAATTGTGGTCATTTATGTATTGAGTTTCTATATAATAGCAAGCCATAGTACAGTCTAGTGTTAGTTATGTCTATAATATTCACATTAAAGGATCGTAAATCAACACTTTCCATAGATTTTCCCAATCCCATACAGCTAGATACAAATTTTCAATACGGATTTTCGTTGATTGGTTTCTTTTCGTACAACACTATACCGAACGTTGAAGAAAATACTAAATTTCACTATATAGATAAAAATAAATAAGTCAATTCAATTAATCTACCTGCTGGAGTATATGAGATTACAGATATTAATAATTATCTAAAGAAGCAATTGATACCTTTCAAGTTGAATGGAAATGAAAAAGAAGAAGATATTTTTTTCCTAAGACCAAATAATAATACTTTAAAGTGTGAAATTTTTCATCGTGATTTTGATATAGACTTTAATACAGAAAATTCGCTAGCAGAACTACTAGGATTCTCACAAAAGATATTGCAAGCTGGAATAGTTCATTCATCTGATCATCCTGTAAATATTGTAAAAGTCCGAACGATTCACGTGGATAGTAATATAACAAGTGGTGCATACTATAACAACAAACCGTCACATACGTTATACGAATTTCCCATTACGTCCACTCCTGGATTTTCTATAAACGAAATTCCACGAATCTTGGTTTATTTACCAGTAGCGGGAAAAGAGATATCTACCATTTCACTAAAAATACTAGATCAGAATTTTAATCTTGTAAATTTTCGAGGGGAAAAAATTATCGTTCGGTTACAATTAAAAAAAGATGGTTTTAATAATTAACAATAATAGTAATAAGAATGTTAATAAATCGTATAAAAGTTGTATTAACAAGCAAACACATTCAGTTAAAAAACGCCGTTCAGCTAGAATGTTGGGCGGGACATTTGTCAAAGTTAAACACAACTTTTTTGAAATCGATTGGATATGATCAAATTTTAAACCTGTACAAATCTCCATTGAATGATGATTCTATAACACATATGGAATATCGAACATATCTTCCCTATATTAAGTCATTTTCTAACAGTGATGTAATTGAAATAACAATAAATAGAAATGATGTTTGGCTATTAATGGCCGAATCTGCTTTGGTAATTAAAGGAAAATTGAAAAAGACAAAAGGAGATGGAACTGTGTGCCTAGTTAATAATGCAGGACCATTTTTATTTGATTCAGTAACCTATGAATTGAATGGTGTAGAAGTGGAGCATGTTAAAGATCCGGGAATTGTTAGTCTTATTCGTGGATACTTATGTTATACTGAAGAAGATGCAAAACATTTAATTATAGGAAGTTGGAAGTTCCCAAATAGATTATCAACATGTGCCAAAGAGGAATTCTTTATGCGAATACCACTATCTCATTTATTTGGTGTATTCAGCGATTATAAAACAATGATGTGCGGAAAACATACTTTACGTTTAGTACGTTCTCGTAATGATAACAATGCTATGTTAACAAGTGACAATACAACAATAGGAGAAATTCTAATTGACAATATTGAATTGAAAGTAAAACATATAACGCCCAATGATTATATAAAAATGGAATTATTAAAATCGATAAAGTATGATCGACCAATTTTAATTCCATTCAGAAAATGGAGTTATCATGAATTACCTTCTCTGAATATGGGATCTACAAAAGAGATATGGAATGTGAAAACTACCACTAATGTAGAATGTCCTCGGTATGTCATTGTTGCTTTTCAGCAAAACCGAAAAGATCAGATGACTAGTGATAATACTTTATTTGATCATACTAATATTTCTAGCATTGGGCTGCTTTTAAATGGAGACTATTATCCATTTGAAAGGCCAAATATAAATTTTGCTTCAAATACTATGCAGATATATACTGTAATTATTCAGATTTTTATCGAAGTTATATGAACCAATCTCTGTTAGAACGCAAACAAGTCTTGTTAAGCTACGATAATTTTTTTACACATGCGTTGTTTGTAATTGATTGTTCAAGAAGAGATGAGTATAAAATCTTCAACAGTTGACGTTAAGCTAGAAATAGAGTCACACCGAGGTTTTGCTTCCGACACTAAAGCATACTGTATCATTATTCACGATTGTGTGATAGAATATTTACCTCTCAGTGAAATAGTTAGAAAAATTAATTAACCATGAAAATTGCTATTGTTGACATGCAAGGCTTTGTCTTAAATAATTATGAAGGTGAACGAGCATTCCATGTTAAAGAAATGACTATTATGCATGGATCGCAGTATAGTCATTATGTATTTCAAGCGCCTAAACCTTACTCAATATTAACCATTTCTGAAAAGAAAGATGTAAATTATGCAATTCATAATATTCATGGACTATTGTATGAATCAGGTCATATAAGATACAATGATATACATTTAATAATAAAGAAATTATATGGATTTGATACAGTGTATGTTAAAGGCCATCAAAAGAAAGACTTTTTACAAACATTATTCAGTGAATCTAATAGAATCGGATCATCATCAACATCACTTCTACCCAAAATTATAAATATTGAAACTTCAACTAATTTTAATTATATACCTAAAATTATAAATATTGAAACTTTAAGTAATTCTAATTGTGTACCTAAATTTAATCGTGATATTCCAAAATGTATGGAACATCTAAATGATAAGTTCTATATGTGTAGTTTAAGAAATTGTTTTATACTTAGTAGTTGGATGTATAAGTTTTTGCCTCAATAAAAATAAATATATATATGCATACGAAACAGTTGATTTTCAATTTATGCAAGTAATCCAAATCAGATGATCATGATTGGATTTAGTTTCCTTTTTTTAGTTACAATTTTTAATAATGTAATATATGTAATTAATCCGAAAAATGCAGAACAAATTTATATTTGTTTCAATTCAACTAATGATAGTTGGCCTTCTAATTGGAGTAAGATGGAAAAAGCTACAGACTCAGTTTTGTTTACAACCATTCCGAATAATTCAACAAATTATAAAATTCGAATTATAAACAAAAATGCTGAGTTTAAAGATAGTGAGTGGGAGAGTTTAGACAGATTCCTCGCTCCAATATTTATTTCATCTGTTTCATCAATACAGAAACTCGATGCAATCTTGTCGATACTCCATTGTGTGGCAGCAGTAACAACAACATTATTTTTAAAGTGTGCTTTTAAATTTATTGGTAAAAGAAGAAATCATGGTAACGACTAATCAAATTTTAGAATTAAAAGATATGATTAACAGCATTGAGTGTCCACGCAAATTCCATGATTATTTTATAAAGATATTGAGTAATCAATTAGAACTACCAGAAGAAATGGTATCAGAATATTTGAAGCCTTGTTGGGGACATCGTACAAATGAAGATGATGATGATTGCGATGTAATTGATGGCCCTCTACATACACATAAGATTAACTGTTTCATATGTGAAGAAATTATTTTAAATCGATATATTTGAATGTTTTTGTATTTATTATATTTTTATATCAGTTTATAATGGAAAATAATAAATTTATTACGGAATTAGTTATTTTACCTACTTTCTTACCTTCGTCTATCAACAGATCTGAACTTGTTTGAACTTGAAAAGGGTCAGCTTAGTTGGTAGCGTACATTGTATAGTGATGTTAAGTATAACAAACGACACAGACAAATCGTAATTCTCATTTATTTACAACACACCAGGTTTAAGTAAAAGTAATTTTAAACATAAAAAATTAGAAAGTCCATACATACATATTATATACCTATTCCTAAAATATATTTATAATTATTTATTTCAAAGTATTGTACTACAAATGAATAAATTTATAGATGTTTAGTAATCCTACCATACATTTGAGATACAAATTATATACATATCATTACTATTGTCGTTAATTAGATTGAATTTTATAGTGACCCCAAGGAAGCGTGTCTGTACTGTTTTCAATCAAATAACGTTTATCATCAGATGAATTTAGAACTAATTTAATTTCCTCTACACTAAATAAATTATGGTTATAAGAACGTATGGAACGCTGCTTTATAACTTTTTCTTTAGATAGCATTAAACATTCATAATAATCATTATAATCTATTTCATTTTTTACTATGTTGTATTTAACCCCCTTAATTTTTTTTATCATGTCTAAATCCGAGAGTGAAAGTGGTCGGATGTTTGTTTGTGGTGAAATCGAAAAGTCGATACGCAGATAAACAGAATACTGATTGTTTAGTGGTTTAAGGATAATATATCAATAAAGCTATTTTTTTATTTTTATAAGTTTAATAAGGATATTAACTAATAACAGAACAACGGATAAGTAAGACATCTAGATAAGTATAGGAAAGTGCCCTTCCGAGCGGAGGAAGCGGGGGCAATTTCCAAATAAGAAGTAGACCTGATAAGCAGGAACGGTGTTATTGAGATAAGAAACAAAAACAACTTTTATTTGCTTCTTATTTGTATTTTATACTGAGATAAATATTTAATATTATTATAGATTTATAAATAGAAGTGGGATTGATCTCGCAAGAATGGAGGCTAAAAACCCATTCAAAGCGGCGACTAAAATCAAAAGAACTCCACCAGTGGGAAAAGTGGAGACTAGAAAAAGAAAAACATCAACGAAGGAAGAAGAGGAATATGAGGAGCAAGAAAAAGCAAATAAATCGTATAGAGCAGTAGTGATGAGTGAGGTGGAAGACAGCATGGAAAAAAGAATAAAATTAAGACAGAAAGATATGTCGCAGCGGAAAGAAGAAAGTGAAGATACTCAGAAAAAAATAAGTGGAGTATCAGATGAACTAATGATTCAAATCAAACTGATACAAAGGGAAATTAGGATATATAAAGAGGGGAATAAAAGAGAAGAAGGACAAACTCGAGAAGAAATGGAAAAAAGTATAGAGAATATAGAAAAAATATTAGTGAAAATGACCGACACAGTATATGAAAACATGGAGAATGCAGAGAAAAAACAAAAACCAGGAAAAACAGATAAATTAGAGCAAAGGCTGGAACAAATAGGGAAACAATTCGAAAAAAGAATGGACAAATTGGAAGCAAAAATAACGGAATTGATAGGAGGAGGTACAATAACACAAAATATGAGCAAATAGACATATGCGGCTATCACAGAAAAGAAAAAAAGAGAACGATACAAAAAAGATAAAGGGATGGAAAACACTTGAAAAAATAAGAGAAATAACAGTGAAAGCGGTAGAAGGTGAGAAGGTAATGGAAAAAATACGTGAAAAACTTACGATAGAAGAAGTAGGGGAAGAAGGTATAAAGGAAATAAAAAAATACAAAAGTGGATTGGTAGTGATGAAGTGCAGAAACGAGCTACAACAGGAGCAAATAGGGAAAAAACTGGAGAAAGTAAAAGGAATAACAGTGAGGAAAATGAAAGAAACAAAGCCGTTGTTTATAATAAAAAAAGTTGAGCAAGGGTATACTGAAGAAGAAATAATAAATGAAATAATAAGGGAAAATGAAGAAATAAGAAAAATGGTGGGGACTAGAGAGGTGAAGACAGTAATAAGAGCAGTTAAAAAAAATGCCTTCGGGAACAGTAAACAATATGTAGATGACTGGGTAGTAGAAGCTGACAATGAGATATTCAAGTACGTGGTAAAAAAAGGAAAATTACTGATAGATTTTACTGTAAAACAGGTAGAGGAATATATAAGGATCGCGATCTGCTACAAATGCTGCTGCTATGGGCATGTAGCTAAGTACTGCACAAGAACGGAGGTATGCTACAGATGTGGACAAGAAGGACACGAAGGGAAAGATTGTGGAAAAAATGAGATAAAATGTACAAGACTGTACAAGAATTAAAGATAAAGACGTAGAGCACATGGCAACTAGCAAAAATATACAAAAGAAAGGAGGAACAATATAGAAATAGGATAGATTATGGAAGCTGGGAAGAAAAGAAGAAACAAACAAAAAACTGAAGAAGAAGTGGGGAAAGGAGCAGAAAAAAATGAGAAGGAAAAAGGTAAAAATATGGAGATTGGCAACATGGAATATACGAAGCATAAAGGGAAAAGAAATTGAACTAGAAGATGAGTTTCTAGAAAATAAGATAGACATACTTACAATAACGGAAACGAAAAAAAAAGGGAGGGGATTGCAAAAAATGATGAAAGGAAGTGTATTTATATATAGCGGAGTAGAAACAGAGTCTTTTCTCTGTTTGCTCTTTTGCAGCTGAAGGAGTCGCATGTATGATAAAAAAAGAATGGGCACACAATATAGAAAAATGGGAGGCATGTTCAGAGAGGATATTGACAATAAATATGAAGGACGATAACGAGAGCATTATAACAATAATAAGTGTGTATGGACCAAATGAAGACGACAAAAAGGAGAACAAAGAGAAATTCTGGGAAATGTTAACAGAGGCGGTAGAAAGAGCAAAAGGCGAAATATACATTGCAGGAGATTTTAATAGTAGAGTGGGAAAGGGAAAACCAGGAGAGAGTAGAATATTGGGCAAGAATGGGGAGACAATACTAAATGATAATGGAAAAAGATTAATAGAGTTTTGCCGAATCAATAATATGTTTATAGCAAATACTTACTATAAGCACAAAGATATACACAAATATATTAGAGAGATGAGTAGCAAAAATGAAAAATCAATAATAGACTACATAGTAGCAGGAAATGAAAGTAGAAAGAACATAGTAGATGTAAAAGTGTCAAGAGGACCGGAAGTGGGAAGTGATCATTATATGGTTATAGCAAAGATAAAGAAACCATTAAAAGCAGACAACAGAGAGAGAAAAGAAGATAAGATAGAATATGAGAAAATAAAAGCGTATAGACTAAAAGACGGACAGGTGGCAAAGCAATATAGAGAAAAAATAAAGAGGATGATTGAGAGTAGAAATGAGAAATGGAAGACATTAAGTTTGGAAGAGAGTTGGGAGGAACTCAAAAAGATAATACTACAAGCAAGCTCGGAAGTGTGTGGAAGAATAAAAAGAAATAAGAAAATAAAACAAACGGCATGGTGGACAGAAGAGATCAAGAGAAGAGTGAAACTAAAAAAGAAAAATGGAAAGAATATCTACAAAAAAAAACTAGAGAAACGTATCAGTGCTACAAGGAAGAAAGGAAAATAGTGAAGAAATTAGTGAGAGACGAAAAAAGGAAACAATGGCAAGAATTTGGTGAGAAAATGGAAAGAAATAGCAATGAAAATAAGAAAGTTTTCTACAGTGTCCTAAGAGGGTGCAGAAAAGATAAAAAGGAAAACAGTGCTCATGAAAGACAAGAATGGGAAGGTAATAAAAGATGAGGAAAAGGTGATAAACAGATGGAAAGAATATTTCGAAGAGCTATTGGCGGGAAGTGTAAGTGGGAAACCCAATAAAAATAACGAAAAAAAGAGATTAGATGAAGATAAATCTCAAGCAGTGGATAATGAAGAGGAGGGCGGCGGAGAAATAGAAAGGGAAGAATTGGAAAAGACTATTAGAGAACTTAAGAATGGGAAGTCTTCAGGGAGTGAAGGAATAACATCAGAAATGATTAAGAATATTGGAGAAAAGGGAATGGAAAAACTGGTATATATATACAACAAAATATGGAGAGAAGAACGCATCCCAGAGGAATGGAAAACAGCACAGATATTACCAATATATAAAAAAGGAGACAGAGCTGACTGTAAGAACTACAGAGGAATAAACATAATAAATACAGGGATGAAGATTCTAGAGAAAATAATTAAAAACAAGATAAATTATATTTATCTTGTTTTTAGAAGGATTTAGAAAAGGTAGAAGCATACAGGACCATATATTTACTATAAAACAAATGGTGGAAAAGGCAGGAAATATTAAAAAAAATATATATGTAGGTTTTCTAGATCTAAAGAAGGCATTCGATAAAATAAATAGAAGCAGATTATGGAATATAATGAGAGAGAGGGGTATAGAAAAGAAAATGATTAGGTTAATAAGGAAGATATATGAGGAGAATGTAAACAGTATAATAGTAAATAGTAAAGAATCTGAAACATTTAAAACAATGGACAGACTAAGACAGGGAGGAGGACTGAGTCCAACATTATTTAACATATATATGGATGAGATAATGAGAGAAAGTGATAAATAGGAAAGAGGACTAGTCGTTGGATATAAAAACATGCAAAGGGTGGTTATAACGACTGGAGCATTTGCAGATGATGTGATGTTAGTTGCGGAGAATGAAAAGAGTTTGCAGAGAAAATTGAGCAAATGGAACGAAGTGCTTAAAAAATACGAGATGGAGATGTGCAAGGAAAAGACAAAGGTAATGGTAATAGGAGAGAAACAGCAGTTAGAAATTAAGATAGAAGAGACGAGAATAGAACAGGTCGATTGTTGTAAGTACCTAGGAGTGCAGATCAGTAGCGGGGGTAAACAGGAAAATGAAATTACGGAGCGGGTGAATAAAGCAATGAATGCATATTATAGAATAAATAGAGTAATAGTGGAGAACAAGGAAATCACAAGGAAAACAAAAATAAATGTATACAAGACCATAATAAGACCGATTTTAACATTCGGATGTGAAACGTGGAAAATGGAGCAAAAAGACATAAGTAGGGTACAAGCTGTGGAAATGAAAGTCTTGAGAAGAGTAAAAGGGGTAACGAAAAGAGATAAAATAAGGAGTAGCGCAATAAGATAAGAGTTGGAGATAGAACCAGTGGTGGAGTTCATCCACAGAAGGCAGTTGGGATGGTGGGGACATCTGGTAAGAATGAGTGAAGAGAGGCAAGTAAAGAGAGTCTGGCAGGCAAGGGAGGGAAGAAGAGCGAAACGGGGGAGACCAGAAATTACATGGGATGAGGGAATTGAAAAAGCAATAAGAGAAAGAGGAATGAGGCTGAATGACGCAAGAAGAATTGCTTGCAAAAGGAAGGAGTGGGAGAGATGCATAGGAAGTGAGGAATAGGAGGATAGCGAGAAGAGATCAAGCCGACACCAGTTGATGGTATAAGGCATATAGACATTATATATATTATATTATATTAAATTATATATATATATATATATAATTTTTTTTATACATTTATTCAAACAATCTATTTTATAAGTGTACATTTTTGATCTTAATCCTATGAAATTGGTAATAATATTGCCAGCTGCCTCATCCTTAAACAGACCTAAAACTTTTTTGTTTTTTAATGGTATACCGTATTGATTATCTACAGCATAGTTACTTGTATCGAATTTTTGTATATGCATTTTAATAATATCTAAATATGCATCAGCAGATATGATTTCATATATGAAGCTATCTGTATCCATACATTAAATTGCAATTTTCATTTGGTTAAATCTCTTTTAATATAAAATTATAATGAAAGTCATACATAAGAGTTTTAGATATATCTAGAATACACATTCCTATATAAACCGGTTTGTTAAACACTATATGTGATTTGTTTAGCTCTATAGCAACTAAACTTTCATCAAATATTTTATGACTATGGAATAATGGGCTGGATATTAGATTTTTAGCACCATAACGGCCTTCCCATTTACGAACCATCTTGATATTCCTATGTTTCCTAATGTTTTCCATTGTTTTTCCGAATACGTTCATTAATTTGAACAAATTTTTCTCAAAATCTGTTTTAGCTTGTTCTCGGTATTTAGTATTTAAATCTATATATGGTTGGAGCCATTGTGCTTGGCTAAATTGTAATATTTTATGAATTTTAATCAAGACCAGACCGTTCTGCAAGGCTTGTTTTAAATTTCGGTAATGTATAATAGAATTTTTTTTATTAGTAACTGTATTCAGTAATTTAACAGATTTAGAACCTGGTGGTCGTTCGTGATCTGCACAGAATGGCAGATCTTTATGTTTGTCATGCAGCGACGTTGGATATTCTAAGTCTACCTCGAGAATATAACCACTATCGGAATCATCAGGAACATTCATAATATCTACCTCATTTACATTATTTAGCCAAGCAAAATTATCGTAAGGTAGATACTGAGACATGGCCCAGCCATATAGATTGGGCCTATATCTTTGAGAAGCCTAAGTTTACACTTTGTTGTAAACTTGTTGGAGAACAGTTCGGACAGTGAAAGCGGTCGGACGCTTGTGTACGCTACAATCGAAAATCGATACGTAAACAAGCAGAGCATTGATTGTGTCTGAATAGTGATTTGGAATTTTATTTTCATTTTTTATTTTTGTTATTTTTTTATAAAAAAAAAGGGGAGTAATTGTATTATGGAGGATAAAAATCCCTTCAAGGTAGCGACG